>JAJMGI010000021.1:0-295179 GCA_030568615.1 Suhomyces bokatorum | reverse complement strand
CAGTTTACATATACGACTTTCTCGTCAAGAGCAGGCTCCCGCAGACGGCCAAGATCTTCGCCAACGAGGCCGAGGTGCCCTCGATACCGGCGGCCCAGTCGCACCAGTCGTCCTCCAAGAACTCGCCGCAGATCGGCGCCTCCTCGTCAAACTCGCCCCAGAACCCCCACCAGCAGTACGTCAAGGACAACAACCTCCCGTTGTGCAACGTGGCCATGGACGCCCCCCAGGGCTTCCTCTTTGAGTGGTGGCAGGTCTTCTGGGACGTCTTCCAGGCGAAGAACGGCGCCGCGGCCACCAACCCCAACAAGGCCAGTCCCAACGTGGCCCTCCAGTACTACCAGCTCCAATTGTTGAAGCAGAGACAGCAGCAGGAAATGCAGGGCTTGAACGTCCAGGCCGCCATGATGGGCTCCGGCGCCATGCCCAACGGCGTGCCCGGGTCCGCCGCTGCAGGTGGCCAGTTCCACCCCAACCAAAATCCTCATCCCCAGCTCCTCCAGCAGCTCCAGATGCAGCTCCAGATGCCCCAAAACCAACTCATGCACCAACAGGGCCAACAGGCCCAGAACCCACAGGCTCTGCTCCAGGGTGCTCAGGGAGCCCCCGTTCAGGGCCAGCAGGCACAAATGACCCAGGGTCCTATGTCCCAGCAGCAGCAGCAGCAGCAACAACAACAACAACAACAGCAGCAGCAACAACAACAACAACAACAACAACAACAACAACAACAACAACAACAACAACAGCAGCAGCAGCAGCAGTCTCTGCAGCCACAACCCCGCCACATGCCTCCTCAGGGCCAACAGGCTATGGACCCACAGCAGCAGCAACGTCTCATGATGCAAATGATGATGAAGCAGCAGCAACAAGGTGGTGCAGCTCACCAGCAGCTCCCATTGGGTGCCAACCTCCTCGACCCCCAACAGCAGCAATTGTTGGCTAACATGGCCCCTAATAACGGTCTAAACCTCCAACAACAGTTGTTCTTGTCTCAGCAGCAGCAACAGCAGCAGCAGCAGCAGCAACAACAACAACAACAACAACAATCCCAGAATAGAATCCAACAGCATGCTCAAAATCAAATGAACAATTTGCGCCAGCAAGCCGCAGTGGCTGCTCAGCAACAGCAAGCTGCTCTGGCACAGGGACTCAACCACCCCCAATCCCATCTGCACGATGGCTCTACGAACAATTCCCCTGCGAACGGTCAGAGACTATCACAGATGACACCTCAATCCCAACATGCACAAGCACCGTTGATGAATGGCATGCAGCAATTTCCACAACAACAAGGAATGATGAACGGACCAGGTTCTCAAGCTCCAACTCCATTTGCGCAAGGTCAGCCACCACAACCTCATATGGTTAGAATGAACAGCGTTAGTGGCAAGCAAGGAATCCCCAATCAAGGAAGCCCTGTTATGGTTAATTCTAATAACAGTGCTAATAACAATCTCATGAACAAAAACGTTAATAATACTCCCAATAACGGCAACCCCAATCTCAATGGGGCCAATAGAAACATGAATGCCCTTCAGGATTATCAAATGCAATTGATGCTTTTGGAAAAGCAGAATAAGAAGAGACTTGATATCGCAAGGAACAATGGTAACTCCGAACAAAACCAGAATATGACAGGGTCTAATATGTTACCTGGCCAAGCTCAAAAGGTACCACCAGGTAGCGCAGGTAACCAAGGCAACCCTCAACTTTCTCAGAAGCCTTCTCCAGCTACTGCAACGAATTCTCCTATCATAAACAATAAGGCCTCTCCATCCAGTGGAGGAGCCAAGAAAAAGAAGGATACTCCTGCAAAACGGGGAAGAAAACCAAGTACTGGAGGTAGTAATGTTCAATCCACCCCTGTTAACAGTACCGCAGCCAACACCCCAAGTTTGTTGAAAAAAGAGTACAATGCCCCACTTACACCTGCATCGGAATCCCAGAATGATCTCAAAAGAAAAAGAAAGGGAACTGGAAACGAGTCCCCTAAAAAACAGGCAAATTCTAAGCCATCCTCAGCCAAAAAGGATAATACTATCAAGGAAGAGCTTGAAGTTGATGGTAAAAAGAAAGATGCCAACATGCCTCCACCATCTGTTGCCACTAACTTCCAAGATCCTATTCGTGCACCTGATCAGATCTTCCCAGTGGAGATATTGAGCGGTAATGGTTCCGGAGACTCGAACAATTTCTTCGGCTCCACTCAACCCAGTCAAGGCGCATTGGATGATATCGACTTCGATTTCAACCAGTTCTTGGATGGTAATGGTGACAGCGGAATCAATGATGGCATTGGAGGTTTCAATTGGGGTAATGTCGATGCAATTGAAAACGGTGATTAATATTCCTTGTTAAAACGTCTTATTAATACTTCGACCAGCTTTACAATTCTTGGTCTAGGTTGTTCTAAACTTTATTTCTGTCATGTTTTTTTATCAATTATGTATTATAAGCTCTCTAATTGATGAACCCAGTGTTCATGGACTGTGTAGGTTTACGAGATTTCTAAATATTGATACACTGAAGATATTCGAAACAGTGAAGATCAATTCTCAGTAGCTTAAAGACGTCTTCTTTCTTCTTTAAAGATCAATTCTCACTAATCTTGAGAGTCTTCTTGTTGTTTCTTTAAAGATCAATTCTCACTAATCTTGAGAGTCTTGTTCATTCTCAGTAGCCTTGAAGACGTCTTCTTCTTCTTTCCTTCCTCTTCTCCTCGGCCTCATCAATAACAACTCCTTCCATCCACGTGTTAGACCACCACACTCCCACCAAGACAGAAGTCAATATTATCACCAAAACGGCACTACTGAGGGTGGTCGAAGGATACACGTTCCAGCACCATTCATGGGCCAACCACACCACCGACAGAATAGGAAAGCCCCAGTTGGTGAAGTAGAGCAAAGCAGGCAATTGCCAACAGTACCACGATAAGAACTGGTAGTGCAAAGATCTGGCAAAAAGCACGCCAATGACGTTGGAAGTGGCCAAAACAAGGAAGACCAACTTGGGACCATGGACCGAATTGACAAACAAGTTGTCCTTGGCAATGGTGGACTTGAAGTCGAACACATCGATGATAATCACAGGCAAGCCCTTGCCTACAACCCGAGGATGCAACCATCTGGTCAACACAAAACCCACCAAGAAGAACAAGTTGCCAGCAAGAAGAATGGTGGCGAATTCTCTGCTCAAGAAGAACTCTTCGGGCACAAATCTCCAGTTGACGGTCCATTTGTACAAGAATTGTCTGGAAAAGTCGAACGCCTGGGAAATGTAGTTCCATCTGATAAGATTGGCCTCTTCGTCGTCAAAGAAGGGCAACAAGAACTGCCAGCCCATCACCACTTGGATCAAGGGAACAATGGCCAACACAACTATGAACTTGATGATATTTTCACCAGTTAAAAAGTACGACACCACCAAAAACCCAGGCAAGTACAACAACGCGTTCATCTTGATGGAAATGGCCACACTGAAGAGATCAGCGGCCACGGCCACCAACAAGAACGAGATCCACGAGCTGTCGCCGTGCCATACGGCGGCCTGTTGGAGAAGCAAAGTCACCCCAACCATGGCTCCTGTAGTGAAGCAGTCGTTGAACAATCTCAACACGTAAATGGAAAACAAGCGCTTGCTGCCCAAGAGGAACACCATGGGCCATGGCGACATGTTGGAAATGGTGCAGTAGACGAATAGCACCAAGAGAGTGGTCATGGCAAAAAGCACGGCAAAGAGCTTTTGGGCCAACTGGACGTCGGCCCCTCCGTCCGTAAGCGACGAGATGAACTGGTAGATCTGGACGTATCCACCGGGATACACAATGGGGCCAGTGTCGCCGCCAATGAGCTTGTAGTCGAGCTCTCCGTCGTTGATGAGCTTGATCTGTTGCATGTACGTGACAAAGTCGATTTCCGTGTAGGAAACGTGGGAAATGATGAGCTTGCACAATACGTAGGAGAACATGAACACCACAGGGCCCATCACACGGCGAAAGAACGGGTCATAGAGGAGTTGGGTAGCTCCTAGTTGGATATCTTTGAGTACATTCACAAGGGTGAATGGAGGCAATTCTTGGCCGTTTTCGCCGGAAAAAGTGGCCAGAACCGAGTTCTGGCTATTTTCCACCATTTCAGTGACCTTTTCGTCCGATTTCCCGGCGGGTTTGCGGTTTCTGACCACTGGTTCTTCCATGTTCAGTAGACGAGAAGATGTTGATGTTGGCTTTATACAGGAAGTTATATAATGGGTGCGAAAAGAGAAGAAATAGAAGATTTATATAAACGAGGTGAATAAGAAAAAATAGAATATATAAAGAAACGAGGAGTATAAGAAGAAATAGAATATATAAAGAGATGAGGAAGACGAAATAGAAGATATAAAGAAGTGAATAAGAAAAAATAGAAAATATAAAGAAGCGAGGAAGAAGAAATAGAATATATAAGGAAACGAAGAGTATAAAAAGAAATAGAAGATATAAAAAATGTGAAGTATATACTTTACGCAATGTTTTGGGAGATTTGGAAGGTGAAATATGGGAAATTATAGTGATTCTAGGGTGAAATAATAGAATTAATGGAATTAATATTGAGATGAAATTAATTCAGACATGAAATTGATCCAACATCGCTTGAATGAGAATTAATGATTTTAGTGATGGCATTGTGAGAATTATCTGTGCCGTGAGTGCTACAGATAATACCAAGATTTATTTAGTGAATTTAAGAGTATTTAGTTTCATTTTATGTGACTATCTTCAAGTCGATCAGTTATTAATTATTGACAATTTAGACAAAGACTAATTATTGACAATTTAAACAAAGATTAATTATTGGCAATTTAGACAAAGTAACTTATATACGCATTCTGAAAAAGCTGTCTATTAATATTTAACATCCATACGTATCTACAAAGTGGGCTAGTATTAGAAATGCTTATTTGACATTACATATATAATACTCCTAGTATATGCCATTTAAGAAATTCCAAAGGATCTCGAAGACTTCTTCTTGAAGATCCTTTGCACGTCTCTTTTTCTTCTCTTACACTCTCTGGAAAACTCTCCTCTCATCTTCCAAAACCATTGTTCGTATGGAGTTTCTTCTCCATCTTGCACAGTAGCATTTTCTTCATCTCCTGGTAACTTGATCTTTTCATTAATTCCTCCAATAGCATTCAATTGTGTCTGGGTTTGGAGGAAAGCAGAGTCTAAATGGGGCCAGAAAAGTCCGAATTTCTGGGACTGCTTGAAAAGAGTCTCTTCTTGCTGCTTTTCTTTGATTTGTTTCAAGAGTTCCTTTTGCTTGGAAACGTCAATGACTTGTGCATTGTCCACATCTTCGTCTTCATCAGAAAGGGCCAACTTGAAGTTGCTTTCTTCGTTAGGATTGAAAAGAGAACGCAATGTTTCGGTCGTATTAGGCTGTTCAGACTTATTAGAGCTTCCAAATGTGGGCATGAACTCTTCTTCTGAATCTTCGTTTCCATTATTGTTGACATGTTCGTAGTTTTCAATTGGTTCCACTTCCATATCATCTGAAACCTGTTGTGTTTGTGGAATTAAGCTACTGAAATCAACCTCATTACCCTCATCATCTTCATCGAAATACACCTCTTCTTTGGGACGCTCCATTTGACTTTGGTACTGAGATAAAACCTCTTTAGCCTTGTTTTCATCGTATTTCTCAATTTCTTCATCACTAACCAAGCCAAGTGCTCCAGCTTCGGCTTCATAATCATATCTGACCACCTTTCTTCTTCCTTTGCTATCAAATAAAATGTCTTCC
This sequence comes from Suhomyces bokatorum, assembly GCA_030568615.1. NCBI lineage: Eukaryota > Fungi > Ascomycota > Pichiomycetes > Serinales > Debaryomycetaceae > Suhomyces > Suhomyces bokatorum. Next base: position 289,387 of record JAJMGI010000021.1, on the reverse strand, counting down.
TTGTCGATTCCGTTGTCTTCTTCAATTTCAACGGCTTTGTTAAAATCGTGTTTGTCCAAGATGGAGGCCAAAATAGACTTATTTTTCATTTCTTCCTGTGCAAATTCACGGTCCTCTTCCTCGTGAATTCCATCTTTTCCATAAAGCGCCACTCCGTCGCTGTCAATGCCGCATTTTCCATCATTTGGACCTCCCAAAACAGGATCTCTAACCAACACACGTCCGTTGTTTCTTTCAATAAGATGGTCGTCTCCACTTCTCCACACTCCATCCACATATCTCCAGGTTAATTCCATCGGAGTTTTGTTTTCCAAACCCCAAAGTTTGGTTTTGTAGTTCTTGAAAGTTTTCAATTCGCCATTAATGAGAATACGAAGCGTCTGGTGTCTCTTGTCCAGTTCTGATCTGAGAGTCTTTCTAACTCTTCCCCTAATAACTTCACCACCTCCACCTAATTTGGAGTATGCATGCACATGTGTTTTGTCGAAAGGTTTGGAATTGGCACCATATGAATTTTTTCCAAGTAAAGTTCTCGATGGAGGTCTGTTTTTGGTATTGGCTGAAATATCCTTGTACATATGACTGGATTTCATGTATCCTTTGGGGTTGTTGGTGAGATGGCCCGAGGTCAAGGTGCCTGTGATTGAATTGATAGGGTATGCTGTGGATGCTTCTTTAATTCTAATGTCTCTGGCCCTACTGACATTTTCTTGTTTTACACGTTCCGAACGGAGGGAGTCGGGCCTCTTGTGATCTGCTTGCCATGCCTGTTGGAAATCCGCCTTGGCTGGACTGACAGTGAGTTTCATACCCATGAAAAGGAGACCATTGAACGCAGACTTCAACTTCTCAAAACCTCCTTCAGGAAGCTCCATTGTCACAAAACCATAGTAATGATCTTGTAAGGGTTTGGAACGGATGTCGAGCTCCTCTGTTATGGTTCCAAACTTGGCCAAACGGGTCTTGAGCGTTTCCTGGGACTCTTTGAGTTTAGGTGAAATATTTCCAATATGGATCCGGGTACTCATGGTGCTATGAGAACGAGTTTTCTGAGGGGGAAAAAAGTGTAATAGGTATTACTGCCCGTGAAGACTCGAATAATTGCCCAATATTGCCCAAAAGCTCCCTGTTGTAGTGGATACCGATGGGTTTGGACAAGAGATGGTAACTGAAAAATATAGCGATGAGATCTAATTTTGGTCATGTGACCTACCATAAATATCAACACATGTCTTCTCTTGACCAACAGGTCAAATCGGCCTGGGACCAAGTGATATCATCATACAAAGGAGCAGAAAATGGTGAATTCAACCCAAAGAAGTTTGAAGTTGAAAAAAATCTCGAAAATGAACAAAGCATCAACCTTTCACAATACATTCCTCTTCTAGAAGAACTCATCAACAAAAGTGCCAACAAGGACGAGTTGGAGCAGGAAGTGAAGGATTTGTTTATGCGGGGATATTGGAATGGATTCTACAGTGCTGTTGGAGCCATTGAAGCAGAAAAAGAGAAAGAAAAAGGAGATGAAGTGGATGAAAAAGGAGAGAGGGAAGATGGGGACGAAAATGAGCAAGAAATGGATGTGGAAGACTAGAATAAGCAGAATAAAGTCAGAAAGAATGGGAATAGATGGTTTGGTGGGATTTAAGGAATAAAGTACTGGGAAAGAGTCTCTCATTCTATTATTTCAAGAACTAGACTCTAGTGTGAGAGTCCAAGAGTTACCAACACAGCGGTACAGACAAAGAGGTAGACATGATATGAATATGAAGGCATTAGAATAATGATCTTGATCTCTCTATTTTTCTTAGCAAAATCTCTCTAGAGATACGTCATTATAATAGTACTTGTGTGACAGTTAAGAGACGAGAAGCTTTATTTTTGACTCGATACAAAAGGAGATTCTTAAGAATATCTTGACTCCAAATCTTGTTCAATGAAAAGTATAGATTGGCAGGACCAATTGAGCAATGAATTGCACACTTTTCAATTCCAAGAAGACGTATTTGGTGAGTAAGTTTAGTTCTATCAAATGCTTCAATCCAAGAGTGCAAGTTGTTTCATTTACGACATTCGTAATCGTAAAGAGGTGTTCACAGTCCAAGAAGGCCAGTATTTACAGTTACAATGAATACTGCCAATTCATATTCCTAGTCTATGAGTTGTATCGAGTCATAGAACCAAAACAAGAAGAAAGTCTTGAAAATCGGAACAATTGAATGAATGAATAAGCCATTTCTTCCATAATTGCATGAATTGATTCAACAGTAATAAATAATGCAATAATTGAATACCCAACTCTATAGAAGCTTGGGAACTATCAGATGGAATCCAATGCAACAAGTACAAGACTGTTCAATGCATTAATACTCCATGTAACAGTCTTCACTGTTATTGACACGACGGACTTATGGATGTCATATCACATGCAAGATGATGAGACTGGTTGTGATAACAATGCTCGAAACAACGATAAGGAATCCAAACACGGGCCAATACACACAGACCAATTACATAAGGAATAAACTAAAGTAGTGAAGTAAGCAAATGATAGACCATGCATTAGTACTATTGAAAAGGTCAATTAAAAGAATAATATAGACCAATGCATTAAAAAGGTCAATTAAAAGAATGATATAGACCAATGCATTAAAAAGGTCAATTAAAAGGATAACATAGACCAATCCATTGCAATATGCCAATGCAATATACCAATGAGTAAACTTCCTATTGCAATCTGTTTCCTTGAATTCTTCTCATTGGATCGAATCCCATTGAAATGACTCGTTTATCTATTCTAATCCTCCTGATGTCTCATTTATCTATTCTAATCCTCTTGATGTCTCGTTTACCTATTCTATTCCTCTCAATGTCTCGTTTACCTATTCTATTCCTCTCAATGTCTCGTTTATCTATTCTCTCTCAACGTCTCGTTATCATTCCTCTCAATTTCTATTTCATTCCTCTCAATGTCTACGTCATTATTTTTCAATTACTTACTCATTCACTCTACATTTCTTCACTATACGTCCATTCTCTATCAATCCCTCACGTGGCAGCCCACAAGTCCTTCAATCCCATGACCGAGGTGATGGTACCAGCCAAACCAACGTCGCCTTCGGTAAAGTGCAAGTAGTCCAACGAGTTCAAGGCAATGAAGGTGTCCAAAAGGTCCCACACCAACTTTCTCTTGGCCTTGAACAACTTCTTGTCGACGGTGTCCTTCTGCTCGGCCTTTTCGCCCTCGGCCTTGTAGTTGTTCAAGGTGTTGATGGTTCTGACGGAGTTGACAATACCGGCCAAAAGACCGAGGAGCCAGAACCGAGAAGCCCAGGTGGAAATGGTGGGGAATCTGTTCTTATCCACCACGCCCAACAACTTGAAGAAGATGACTCCGTCAAGCGTCAAGTACCCGGCGTATCCCAAGTTCCGGATCACCGTGGTGGCCCTCAAAACCGGGTCCAACAACTTGTTGTCGTATGTCTGGGCTGCAGTCTGGAGATGAGACAAAGGCTTCAAGAACCTCATGCCCTTTCTGAGGAAGGTGACCTGGGACTTGAGGTTCTTGAACAAGTGGATCACCTCGGCCGAGTAGCCCTTACGGGCCACATAGTAGCCCAAGAACCGGGACAAGTAGGCCACCAAACGGAAGGCCTTTTCTCTCTTTGGAGCAGACTCCAAGAACTTGATGACTTTGGCGAAAGTGGGGTGGTAGATGACGGCGTCGGCGACCATTTTTCGTGTGTGAGGAAAACAGCCTGGGGAGCTTCTGTTTAAGTAATGGGGGAGGTGCTACCGAGGTTCGGGCGGGCGGGAAGGGCACGTGAAACGGTCATCTCTGGGGTAGTTGATCTGGCCTGTGTGCAGGACGCATTTGAGTTTGGCGTGGCATATTATTGATGCGGGTCGAGCCCCCATGTCCGGCGGGTGCATAGCCGTCATAATCAGTGTGGGGGAGTGTTGTGGCGGTCTTGATTATAATTCACCTTGACTATCGATGCTTTCAATTCTGCAACGGACCCTGGGTGACGGCAATGTGGGGCAACGTTCCGGCACCAGTTGCAGCTAAGAACGCGACATTGCTATGACAGAAGCAAGCTTCGTTAGACTGTGTGGAGACAGGAAACGGCGTTATAAGGTATAACGTGAATTTGGTCTTTGGACTTCAATTGCCCAGGTACTTATTAGTCCAATTGCCTGGTGCTTATTAGTTCAATTGCCTGGTACTTATCAGATAATGTTGATACTTCAAGTAAAGTTACGGTATCAATATTGTTTTTGTGGTGTTGGAACCAGAGACCTAGATGGTGTTGATCTTCTTTGAAGTATTGAATATGTCGCAGTCGACTTTCATCACTGCAGTATCCAGGAAGTGAATAATAAGGTCAGACAGGACTATCGGTGTTCCAGTTGTTTGCTCTGAAATCCACGTTGTCTTTATAAGAATACTGTAGATTGCAAAACATCATATCAAGTGCACATTATTTGAACCACAATAGCTTATCTTCTAAAACTTTGTACTAATGTATTGCACCAAGCTGAATCTATTATTCTACAGGCACCAACACTCTGATTATTCCTTTAGAAGCTATGGAATTGGTGCATATATTTCACTTAATTTCTACAGTATTCAGTTCAAACTGTTTTCTTTGGGTTATTTCCTATAATTCTTATTTTCTAGAGTATTTAAATCATTCTCTTAGCTCCAGTAACTAACTAACTAGTTCCTATAATTCGGACTTAATTTCGACAGCATTCAGCTCATAGTATTTTCTTCAGATTTTATGAATAAGCTCCAATCTTAATTTCCACAGTATTCAGCTCATAGTATATTCTTCAGATATTATGAATAATTAATCTTGATTTCTACAGTATACAGCTCATAGTACTTTCCTCAGATATATGGAATAAGCTCCAATCTTAATTTTTACAGTATCCAATTCATTCATACTAGTTTCTTCAAATTCCTATAATAACCAATTAAATTTGATTTCTACAGTATCCAATTCAGTCATACTATTATCAGCTACTTATGGCATTGATCTGGGCCGTTTCAAAGTCAGGAACGGAGGCCGTCTCTGGATTTTTGATGGATCTCGCAGAACCGTCTTCCTGGACAACGTCGCCAATGGTGAGATCACTACTGGTCGAACTACTTCCATCGGACGCCTCTGGTTCCAACGGCGGATCCAGCGACGGCTCTAACGGTGAAACCAACGGCTCGTTGATTACACCAAAGCTCTTCTGTCTTTCCTTGGTCAGAAAAGAATCCAGATCAACTGGCTGATTGGTGCTTTTTTTGGCAAAAGGATCGGTGAACTCTTGATAATGCTTTTTGATCCGTGGATTCCTCAATCCCAGAAGACTGGCCTGAAGCTCAAAGGAGCTCTCGGTGAGATCGCCTCCGTCAACCATGTCCAAGTAATTTTGAGGGGCAATGTGCGAATGGCTTCCTCTGGATATTCCCATATCGTACATCAACGAATTGACAGACCCATTGTGGTAAACAGAGTCACTTCCAGGATGGTATGGCTGTGGTTGCCGTGGAATGGAGATGCTGGAAGATGTAGATAATGTGAGGAGCGGAATGGTCTGATCTACCGGTAAATCAGACGTGAAAGAATTGATGGAATTGATGGACGATCTGCGAGAAGGATAATTCGAATCTCTGGAGGGAGAAATCGCAGCAGGTGGTATAAGTGGAGAGCCTGGCGTGTCTGCGATGTCTTCACTGGCATCATCTGGTACAGGGAGCTGCAACGAAGGCACTGGTTCGGAGTGAGCTTCCGTAGCTGAATGTGGTTCTTTGTTGAAAAGGACTTCTTCCAAGGATCTTTCGACCTTATGGGGCACAACCTCGTCACTTTTGCTGGCTTGGAGCTGCAGACTGAGCATTTCCTTGATGGGGGTGATTTGGACGGGGGTTGGAGGAATGACATTGATGTTGCTGGTCAATGGAGGACTACTTCTCCCTTTAGGAGAGGTGGCGATTCTCAATGGCGACATGGACAACGAGTCCTCTTCTTCATAGGCGGGAGGAGGAGCAATGTGAATGGCCGAGGAAGGATCTAAATCGGGGTTGAATGGAGGAGGATTCATCGATGGCTTCCGGAGCACATGGATAGGTCTTTGGAGGGGCGAATTGAGCGGACTGGTGAAGGTTCCAGGATGAGGCGTAGCTTGGGGAGAATGTAATCCACTGTTTTGTTCTTGAGGCTTGTACAAATTGGCTTCAAGATGCATACATCCGTCTCTTTCTATGGGGTCGTCGTTGTTGGATGGCGAATTGATATGGTAGAAGTTCGGTTCCATGACTGCGTCCAAAGAAGGAAGGTCTGGGTTGCTCACGACTGAACGCAATGGGATTGTATGACGTGTTTCGTCAACTGGAAGTACATCTGGCGAAATTGGAGGTGTTCCAGAATGAGGAACAGCAAGGTTGTATTTTGGAGCCGAGGAGCCGTCATCGTAAGGAGGTAGCAAGGTGTTTCCGTGAGCTGCCAAAGGAGAAAGAACATGGATAGGCGAGTCGATCAGAATCTCGTAGTGCTTGCGTTTTTCGGGATTTTCTGGGTCCTTTTTGGAGATCCGGAGACATATTTTGATCCAGTGATGGGCCTGGATGTTTTCGAGAGAGGTGTCGGGATGAATGAGCTGGTTGAACTTCTCGTTAATGATTCTGGGTACAAAGAGCTGGAATTCCAATTCACGAGGAAGGACTTCGTCGTCCATGTCGGGAGTGTCGGAGGAGTCATTGCCTCCGCCTGCACTCAACAAAGACTTTCCCTTCTTGGCCTTGTGTTCCAAGAGCAAGTATTTCTTTTGGGGCTCCATTCGATGGACCTTTTTATTCTGGCAATAATACTCCAAGTTCTCGGTAAGATAGACCCGGATACGGTGGAGAGCCACTTTGCCCCATAACGGCACGAAGCGGAACGCCAACGGAAGATACGAGTTCAATACCACCGACTTTCCACCCACTACGATGTCGTAGCGAAGCTGGTCCTCCCAGTCTCTGGTGATGACAATGGGCTCGTTTTCCTCGAGATTGAGCTCGGACGGCGTTCTGATGATTTCAATGGGCATTTTGGCGTTGAGATTCGACTTGAACGTGCCCTGCCGTATGACACTGAGTTCGAAGTGGTACTCGACCGAACCGAAGGTCACGTCGCAGGTCTCGGGCGTGGATGGCGGAAGCGGGTGTTCGAAGTTGTAGATGTAGTCTCCCGGGGCGAAATGGCCGGTTTTGGCGTCGGAATCGCCACTGATCGTGGAACTCAAGTCGTTGAGAATAGAACCGACTTCTGGGGCCGGTGACGCCGCCCGCCGTACAAACGACGGCGAGAGGTTGCGGGTGAAGAAGTTGCCGCCCGTATCGACGGACGGCGACGCCAGCGACTGGGAAAACACCTCGGAAAGATTCAAATGGGACACCTCGTGCTCGAGGTTCACGGACGAGGCGCCCTCTGGTTCTCTGTAGACGTCGGCGCCGTTGTTGGGGCCAGTGGCCTGGCCCTGCAGAAAGAACGGCCACGTGTGGGATACGATATCGTTGACCTCGTGCATGTTGATGCGTTTTGGCGGGATGCCTTCGGGCCATTCTGTTCTTTGTTGGCCCTTGAACAGAAGCGAGATGGCCTTGATTTTGGACGGTTTCAACACCCGGACGTAGAGCGTTCCTCTAAGGAGCGTAGGCGGCCGTTCGGCGTACTCGTGGGCCTCGAACCCCTGGACAAAGAGCGTCTTTTCCGCTGGAATCACGTACACTTGTACAGACAGCGTCTGGACCAACGGCTTGTCGGGAAGCGTGGGAGTGTAGGTTTCGATAGCAGAGGTTGATGAGGCAGGTGGGCCTGCTAGCGAGAGCAGCAGGGCAGGAAACAACGGACTGTTAGCTGCCATGGGAAGCGTGGAAAGTGGAGGTGGTGGAAAAGATGGAGAAAGAAGAGGGAGATGAGAAGGATAGGGAGGATGGATTTCGCGGTAGGGAGACGCAGGGGGAAAAAGCAGGGGAAGAATTAGGGGGGAAAATGGAGCTAGGGGGGAGGAGGAAGCAGGGAGGAAGGAGGAAGCAGGGAGCGAAGGGAACGAAGGGGAGGACGATTGATGGGAAGTGGATCTGCTGTGATGGGAAGTGGGTCTGGTTTGATGGTGATTGGCTGAATTAGGGACAGTTTGGTGGTGATGGGGGGTGTTCTTATGGTGGTTCTTGTGATTGTTCCTAATCTTTGTAGGGGCGTTTTGGTGGTGGTGTGAGTGCGACCTAGCGACAAAGTTAGGGGACCCCTCGTGGTGCAAGGCAGCAGAGCTGTCGTGGTGGTGAGGAGAGGAAGGGGGCCCGTGGTGCGAATGAGGCGGACTAGGAGACGTAGGGGCGCTAGAATCGGGGTCAATCCGATTAATGGGGGATTTTCCACTGAGAATATACGCCAGATGGTGGTACATCTCTCGGTATTAACTGATTGCAATGAGCCAACAAATGCCGCGATGAGGTTGCACGAAAAATAGGGCGATATTAATATATGTTTGAGAAATGGATTTAATGTATGTTTGAGAAATGGATTTTATATATGTTTGAGATCTGGTTTGAATTGAGAGATCTATTGATTGTGACGAGATCTGGCGATCTGGGCTTGTGATGAGGTGATCTGGAATTTTGGTGTATTCTGTTCTGATTGTATCTGTTCTGATTGTATCTGGTTGCTGTTTCGGTGTATTCCGAGCTTTATTAATAATCTGGTGACTCTTTTGAATGGTGGATGAATAGATGACTGGAAACGCCGAGGAACCTAATATTAATGCACAGACCGCTTTCGATGTCCGTGCCTCTTTCCCTAATTCACTGTCTCTCTAAATCGCAGTGTTCTGTTCTCTTCTAATTATAATTATAATTACAGGAACAATCCAATCTCGCTTGTATGAGTCAATTCTCTTTCCTGCTTGTCCACTCTACATATACATGCACCGATCCACTACAAATGCCCGATAATTCTCCATTCTCGAGTTAGCAGTCTGTGCATAAGGCCACTATCGCCAATAAGCCATGGTGGCTCGGTCTCGGCAGAACTGGCAAATTATAGAATTAAAGCAAACGGTCACGAAGCCGATGGGTCCTTTCTGGCCTTTGACGGTGCACAGGAATGACTGCCATAATCGGCAGGGGAAATAACCGTGTATAACTAATAGACTGAAATGTCAGTACGAGCGATGTGTCGAATATGGATTTGGAGCTTTCGCTGACATTTCCAGCTATAGTACTTCCGTATTTTGTTGAATTGCTGCTATTGTCCTTGGTCCTCATCGACATTGTCAATATCTTCACTATTGTCTCCATATTCACTCTATCTGTCTATTGTCTCCATATTCGCTCTCTGTCTATTGTCTCCATATTCACTCTATCTGTCTGTTGTGTGTGTCACTACGCACAAGCTCTCGCTAACTCTCGCTAAAGTCGCAATTACATTGCATTCTCGCTAATTGCTCAATTATACCCCCTCTGCCCCGCCCTCTCCTTGGTGGCTACTTTTCCAAAAACGACTCCCTCTCCATCTATTCATACATTCGGTCACTATTCCTTCCATCTACTCCACCCCACAGCCTCGCACTGCCATTTACTCTCCCTACTTCCACCACCTCGTGGTGCACCTGTCTTTTTTCCACCGCCATGTTTCTCGCTATTTTTTGACCGTACTCAAACCACTACAGCGCCGTACCACGACAGCGCCATACCACCACCACGAAATCATCAATACACTCCACACCACTCCACAATTTACATCGCCTTATCTCCCCCATTCCGCCTAATATTGCTGCATTACCTCAGTAAAATGAACTGGCCATTTTCTACTTCCGCATTTTTCACTGGGCTTAAAGTTGTCTCAAATTACTTGCGATGTCCGGGGATTTCGGAACAACTGCCCTAACGGCGGCAAGGGTCCAAGCTCAGATCCATACTACGATGCAGATCGCCAAGAACGTGGAGCTGGAACTGTTGCTGTGGGGCTTTATCCGTGGTGTGCATATAGATGTCCTGCATATACATAACAGGCATCGAGATGCTTCTACGTGAATCTTTTAGACTTTTGACTTAGCAGTGACCTTACATCTCACAGAGTGTGGGTATTGACGTTATAGCGCAATTGGCGGATCTGGAAGTGTCACTATACCGTTTACAGTCTTTTTCCCTGTCTTTTCCGAGCTTTTCCGGACATTTCTAGGGTCTTTTCACCCTCTTTTCCTTTTTCCACCTAGTCCAGAACCAGTCCAATTCCATGTTCAGACGTCTTCAAATAGTGCGGTTCTACCGCACCAAGGGGGCCAAGAACAAGAAGACATTGATGGCAATGAAAGATGACGGCACAGTGGACAAAAACCTTCTCAATTCCCCCGTTATTCCAACGGAAGATCATCCTACACTTCAAAACATCGAGAAGAACCCAACTACTTTTACCACAATCTACACTAAATACGGCTGGGTGGCCATTCCAAAGTCGTGCTACTCGTTCAAGTGGACAAAAGACCAGATTCTGCAACTTCTTGACTCACAATCGTTCAAGTCTTCTCCTACAGTTTCACAACTCCAGGACCTCGTCACTGGATGGGCCCTGCATGTCAACCTTTCTCTGGTCCCCAAAACAGAGAAGCCCACGGCCCAGGACTTGGCCAAACTCAAGCAAGATGCATTGTACCGGTCACAGCTCCGATTTGACATCAACCATGTGGAAAACCAGAATTCGGAAGGAACCAAGAGACCTTTCTTAGAGAAGACAAAACAGGGCCAGAAAACGGTCGTAAAAGGAACGGTCAACTTCACACATGCTTGGAATTATTTCTACTCCGTTACGTATCCCAAATACAGCCATCTTCCGCCAGGCGAAGGCACCAAAACGGTGCTGGCTCTTTGGAATGAATTGAAAATGGACGAAAAAGAAGTTTTCAGACAGAACTATGCCGAGTTGTTGAAGCAAGGAAAGGACATCTACAAGGGCAAGGTTGTGACAATTGAAGAAAAAATGAAGATCAACACCACATTCAATAAATACAAGGCGACCCAAAAGGCTAAATCTGCTGCCAGACAGGAGAAAATCGATAAAATGATGGATAATGACAAAAACTACAACTTGTAAATAGAAACACATGAAATAATTAGGGAATACATGGTAACAAGAATGGACGTAGTGTAGTTATAATTGAGAGGGTTGAATAATTCCACCAGAAAAGTAATTGCTATTGCTTTAATAAACAGTTGAATTTCATCTACAGTCAATTATTCTTAAGGTTTCATGGAAATTGTACTAAAACCAAGATTGTCTTAAATAATAAAATGATAAATGAAATATCAATGAAGTTTCTGTGTAATCACCACATGAATGTAACAGGATTATCTTCGTAGATCACATGCCCACTTTTTTAGTTCTTCCTATTGATTGACCATTTTTCTTTTGCAGTACTGATTTAGATATTCAGCACGAATTGTTTCCTCATTACAGCCAATTGGTCAGGAACTGGTTTGTGCTGTCTTTTTATGACCTACAACATTCACATTTTGTTCGTAGAAGATTCAAAGATTCGTGCTAGTGTATATAATCTCAATTTCTCCCAAGTCGTGATGATGATGACTTACAAAATGCTTTTGCACTATGGTATAATGCTAAACTTTTTGATATATTTTAACCAGAGCAGCAAGCTACTTTCAAACCTGTTTGAATTTAGCATCACTACTTGACCTCCACAACTTCACCCTGCTCATTCTTCTTGAGTTCTCCGAGCCATTCGTACAAGACACCCAAATCGCGGTTGGCCAAGTCGGGTCTCTCGCATGCCTTGTCATACCAGAACTTGCCGACCTCACCCAAGAACAAGAAACGGTTGTTGACTTCAGCAGACTTGGTGGCCAACACCAAGTCCTTTCTGGTCAAGCTGGTGATGAATCCACCGTTGAAATCCACATCGGCTGGCATGCTTTGGTCAGGAGGGTATGCTCCCTTGATGGGACAGTTGTCAACGGAGGCCCAGGCCTTACCCGTGGACACAGACACCAACTTCAGGTACGCCTTCAAATCCAAGCCAAAGGACTTGGCCAATTGGAACGAGTCGGCCACGGCCAAGTTGGTCACGGCCAACAAGTAGTTGTTGGACAATTTTGCAGCCAATCCGGCACCGTGGTTGGTGCCACAGGGGAAGATGTTGGCACCCATCTTGTTCAAGAGGGTGGTCAAGGCAGGGGAAATCTCCTCGTGTGTGGCACGGGATAACATGAACGACAAAGTACCCTTTCTGGCACCGGCCACACCGCCCGAAACAGGGGTGTCGATGAAATCGAACAGGGGGATCTGTTCCTTGACGTAGTTGTGGACCTCGACGGACGTGGGGATGTCGATGGTGGATGAATCAAGGAAGACGGTCTTGTTGGTGCCGAAATCGGTCTTCTTGTAGTTCTGGACAAGCTCTTCCACCACGCCCTTGACGTGGCGGCCCTCGGGGACCATGGTGACGATGAAGTCCAACTGCGAGTCCACGTCGTGCACAAACGAGCCAATTGAGTTCAACACCGTGAGCTGCTTGGCGTTCAGGGGCGTGGCGGCGGTCACGGTGTCGACAAACTTGGTCGAATGGTCAGGCAAGGTGTCAAACACGTACAACTTGTCCTGGGGCTCCAACTTGTTGTAGATGTGTCTGGCCATGTGCTGGCCCATTTGGCCTAGACCGATGAAGCCGTAGTTGGCCCGAACGGGACTGGTAGCCGAGAAGTAGCGCACGGAGTGTCTGATCATGATGGGGCTGATAAATAAACGGAATCAATGGAAGAAACACGAAAAGATGGGAAATGTGCTGCTTTTATATACCCCGGATTTGTGCGTGTCTGCAGGAATGTGGGGATTGGGGTGACATCCACGGAGTAAGAGGAAAGGAGGGGATGGGGGTTTACAGGTTGAACTAAGCGACACCCGGTGTGGATCGTCGCCAACGCCCAATGTGGCAGTGTAAGCGGCACCTCGACCCGGTGGGTAGGGGGTGCAGTGTCAAGTGGGACAGTAAGTGAGCTGAAGATCCGAGGGCTAGGACGCGGTAAGGGGCCTTGAAGGCTTTGACCAGAAACAGCAATTGACCGGCATGGGCCTGTCACTTATCATGCAAGCAGTCGGAAGTGCAAGTGACGGGACCGACTTGCAGAATAGCTTCTATTTGTAAAGTGGCTTGTGTGAAATGTAACATGTACTCCATTTGTCAGGACCGAGTCTCTCCTGAGTAAACTCGGCTTTGGACGGGGCGCAGAGTCAACAATAGAATAAAATAGGCGGAACAAAACCTTCAAGTCAATATGGAAGAGTGAAATGGAACTAAGGTGGAAAAATGGAGATTTGGAATTGACCTGAAGGTATGGTTTAATCTTGGATTAATTGACTTCTACGTCAATTGGTGCAATACTTGGTCTGATCTCCATGTGAAAATGGAGGAAAGTTTTGATAATTCATGAGATGTGCCATGTGCACATATCAGATGCAACTGCGTGAAGTTGCTTGATCCGCTGAAATGGAAGCTTAACACAGTCAGCATTGACCAATTGGAGAACTAGTGGTAATTGGAGAGTGCTTCTCGTATGATTTGGCTTTAAATGGGCGGAATCACTATTTTCTAATGTAATATTCGAACCTTGATGAGAATATTGAGAAGGAATGATAGAAATGTGATATTGTCCACTGATGTGTGAAAAGCACCTGTCATTTAAAGCTTCAATGCTTCAAATGAAATAATAATTGACTATTCTTTCATAAATTTGATGTGACAATTGACACTTCCAACGAGGTTAAAATAAGAAGGAAACTATAACTGATAATGCTGGTATAATTTTTCCAGGATAGATATCGTTAGATATACTCCGCAATTTGACTGCATTTCCTTTAAAGACAAGAGTAATGGCCCTCTGTTGCCTTTCTCTAACGCTTCTGGGCTGCAAATATTTAGATCTAATGTATTTTTATAGTATGCCTCGCTTTCTCCTTCCACTTAGTCTGCACCAATTTTCGCAGCCTACACGTATCTAATTATCATTGCAGCAATTACGAACTAATCAATATCCAATCGGAGCCACACTTACATCCACATCGCCTCTACCTACAACTGTTCTCAAATCTACAAAATTCCAACTGGAACCTCGATTTTTCACTCCATATTCGATCCACCAAATCCATCCATAAAGAGACCAAAATGCATCAAACTCGCCCATTAATTCAAATTGAAGGATCCCTCGCTAATCTTCCAACGTCTCCCATACATATACCCCCCAATTCCTATTCCTTGCCCCATATTTATCCCACTTCTCAGTATCTCTTCCGCATCGGCACTTTTGCGAAAAGTGCCGCCCCGCCTTTAGTACAATAAGAACATATATAGTGCCCTTTTTATCCATTTATTACCACCTTTCTCCACACCTGATCCACTTCCACAATGTCCACATCAGAGCCCCTCTCGGTGTCATCCCAGACACCCCACAAAACCACCTACAACGTGCCTCCTCCCCAGCCAGCATACTATCCACATCCAGGCTCACCTCTTTATGCTGATAAGGCCCTCTATTCTGGCATTGCCAATGCCAAAAAGACCTTGGTCAAGACCCACTTGTGTCAGCCCAGATCGGCCATTGCCGTCAAGATCCCTGCTGGCTCTGTTTTCCGCATCACCACGCCAGAAGGGCCTCAAGTCTGTGACTTGAATATCTGGAACCAACACAATCCCAGAGAACGCTTCTGGGCTGCCAGAACCAGACAACTTCACTCAGCCCACGTGTCCACCTACGACCGCTTGTGGTCCAACTTGCCTTATTTGAGACCATTGGTCACCATTACGGCGGATTCCTTGGGTGGAAGACACGACGAACATGGAGGCCGTGTTCACGACACTTTGGGCACCAGATGCGATCCCTACGTCGACAAGTTGATCAGTGGCGAAGACAACGACTTCCACTGTCATTCCAACCTCACACGTGCAGTGTTGCCCCACGGATTGACGGAGTTTGATGTCCATGATGTTCTCAATGTATTCCAAGTCACTGGCTTAAACGAGTACGACCAGTACTTCATGGAGACTTGTCCAGCCAAGAAGGGCGACTACTTCGAGTTGTTTGCCGAAATCGACTTGTTGGTGGCCATCAGCGCTTGTCCTGGAGGCGATTTGTCCCAATGGGGATGGGGTGAAGATAAGGACAACCTCGATAGCCTGAAAATGGCGGACTGTTGCAGACCATTGGCCATTGAGGTCTACGAGTTGGACGAAAAGGATGTTTTGAAGGACTGGAAGCCTCCAACGGTGGTGAACTACAAGGGTGGACATGGATTAAAGGTTACTGCAGAATAAATGAATTGAGAGTTATGACATTAAAGAGTTATATCTAATGTGGAGTTCATTTAATTGAGGAGGCATCAATTGAAGAGTTATATCATTAAAGAGTTATATCAATTCGATTGTGGAGTTATATCATTAAAGAGTTATATCTATTAATGTGGTGTTAATTTAATTGAAGAGTTATATCATTAAAGAGTTATCTATTAATATGGAGTTAATTTAATTGAGGAGTTATATCATTAAAGAGTTATATCTATTAATGTGGAGTTAATTTAATTGAGGAGTTATATCATTAAAGAGTTATATCTATTAATGTGGAGTTAATTTAATTGAGGAGTTATATCATTAAAGAGTTGTATCAATTGATATCGTGGAGTTATAACATTCAAATTTTGTAGTTGTTTTTGGTATTGAGTTAATGGGGAGTTTTGAAGTCAGAGGTATCTATATATTTAATCTAATCATATAATATATGCAATTTTTCATTTTATCAATTGCTAATCTCATATGTTCATTAAATAACCAGGAAAAAATCTTAATATTCAGATAAACCAACAATGGGTTAATTATAATTATAATCACATTTAATGGGAAGTCTACCGAACTTTTAATACACTCCATAGTATTCTCTGATCAATTTCCATAACTTCTCCATATTCTATAATAATTCTCCCATTCCATAATTTCTGCATCCATATGGCTATTTTCTATTTTCTATTTTCTATTTTCTATTTTCTATCTTCAATCTACTCCAATCATAACTCATCATACTTTCCTTTATTCCTATTTACACGATTATATTGTATTATCTATGCTTTCTCCAATCCAATCACTTATCATGTCATTGGTAATGAATCCTGCCACATTGCTGCCCTTGTACTCCAACTTGTTACTCTCAATAAAAGACTTCAAGAACTCAAAGCTTTCTTCAATCTTATCTTGGGACAATAATTCAGGCTTATCGAATGTGATGTCAAAACTTTCCACAAGAGCGTGTTTGCTAACCTGAAAAGTTATGATGAAGCCAAGCTTGGAATTGACAAATTCATGACTAAACCTTTGTGTGGATCCATAAGTCCAGGACCATTCTTTGAGTTCATCGGCCAATTTGGTGATTTCTTCAGGTAATTCTGTATGCTCATCAATCTGAAATACTGGTGCTGATTTGGGGTTATTTGCTTCAACAAAATCGGTCAAGCCAAACAATTCATTCTGGTCATATTCTCCTTCTTCTTGTTCTGGTTTAGTTTCAGCTACAGCACCATATGCATTGGCAAATTCGTCAGAGACCAACAGAATAAACTTCTCTTGTTCAATGCCCAAATTCTTAACCTTTGATTTCACCGACGGAATGCTTGTACTGCTATCGACACGGCCAATCAAGCTTTCATCTCGACTGAGGAGTTTTCCCAAAATGTCCAATCTCAGATTAAGAAGCATGGTACCATGATGATACGATTTTCCCTTGGAAAGCTTATAGGCCGAACCACTGATCTTGTAATTAATGCCGTCTGCTTGAGTTTCTGTGGTAATATCGCCTCTTTCGTTGACGGTCAATTTGTAGGGACTTTCTGGAAAGTTATTGACTGCCTGTGCAATTAATTGGGAGAAAACGAAGCGGTCAAAATTGCCCTTAGTGGTCATGAATGAGTAGTTGACATTTCCAAGGTCATGCACCACTGTTCCGCCTCCTGATCTTCTTCTAACAAGAGGAATTTCCAACGAGTTCAACAACGGAATATTCACCTCTTTCCATGGGTTTTGGTTTTTGCCAATCACCACACATGGCGAATTGGTGTAAAACATCAACCTATTGCAATTGTGCTCCTTTTCTGCTGGAAGAGGCATGTTGTTGTAGATGTAATCCTCAACAGCTAAATTGAGATATGGATTGGAAAGTTTCGAGACAAACACTGCCGGTCCTCTTAATATGGTCTGTTCTTTGAAGGAATTTGGCAATTCCAACATATTCTGAACAGTTTCAGTAGTACTTTCAGACCCCTTCTTGCCGTGGTCCGTGAATTCCTTCTTCTTTGCAATCACATCTGGAGATTCTTTGTAGTGGAAGAAATCGGAAATGCCAAAATCATCGGCATCAGGAGCGGACAAATCGTCCTGAAACGGAACATTCACGTTACCAAGACTCCGTCGCACATGACGGAAGAGACTCCGACGTCCAATACGGGAGAAAAGAACCGATGGGATCATTTGAAGTTTATTCAAATAGTCAAATTGTATTTATTGGAATAGTCACGTGACTTTTTCAACTGGGATCCAGTATGCATGAAGAATGGCAAAAAGAGAGGCCATATCGTTCTATAAAATGTGGAAGTGCTACTGAAACTATTTCCGAAACCATTATTGTCATTTCTTTACTCCTATATGGCAAACTGGCACATATACGTAATGCCTACATCCATGGCCGGAACTCGCATGTCACGTGCTGCACTCGGAAGTATACCCATCGCAATATAACACTTAGTCCACACATTTACTCCATTTCTACCACTTCTTTACCATGAACCGAGACTATGCCATTGAAAAACTCCTTCTTACCCGATCCTACGATTCAGAAGATAAAATAACGTCTCTTATTGAGGAAAGATACTCGTATGAAGGCACACAGAAGCCATATCTTCTATTTTCCAAACCTGAACAAACAGCCCCAATTAGCATCACCGACCACAAGGCAGAGCCATTATCCAAGACCAGAAAGCACCATACCCGCAGTGACCTCAAGCAATATTTCAGCACCAGTTTGGCCAACCAAAGAAGACTAGTCAAGAAAATACAAGCACACAAGAAGTCCAAGACACCCAAACCGTTTCCTGTGGAAAAGATGTTGAAACACTACAAGATACCGCAATTCGAGGACTTTGTGCAGTTGAACAGCTTGTGGCAATCGTATGCCCAGAATTTGCTCTTTCCAAACGCAAAAGTGCACGACATGAACGTGATACTTTCTAGACTCTCCAGTGCAGACTTCAATGGCTGTCTCATGACTGTGCTAACTTCCAAGAACACCAACTTGATTGGCTTACGGGGCATTGTGATCTGTGATACCCAACATTCATTTATCATATGTGTACCTAGAAATGAAGACTCCAAAGAGTGGAATGAAGAGAAAACGGATTTCAGTCCGCTGGAAATGGTTGGAGGACTTCGAATCGTATTGAAAAAGGGTTCATTGTTCGGATTCGATGTGATTCTACCCGATAGTGAGGAAGAATGCATGGGTTTCACTGTCATTGGGTCCAGATTCGAGTTTAGATCGGGCGATAGAAGTGGAAAGAAGTTCAAGAACCACAATGTGGAAGACTTGTGATATGAACAGTGTTCTTAGAAACATTATCTGTCTTATTAGAGACTATATCATGTCTTATTAGAGACTATATTATGTCTTATTAGAGACTATATTATTAGTCTTATTAGAGACTATGTTATGTCTTATTAGAGACTATATTATTAGTCTTATTAGCGACTATGTTATTAGTCTTCTTAGAGACTGCAATACTAACGTTCGTATTAACTGTCTTATTGAGACTGCAATACTAACGGTCGTATTAACTGTCTATTAAAGACTGCAATATGAACGGTCGTATTAACTGTCTTATTGAGACTGCAATACTAACGGTCGTATTAACTGTCTATTAAAGACTGCAATATGAACGGTCGTATTAACTGTCTTGAGAGACTGCAATAATAAACTCTTTCAAGACAAGACATATTAACAGGCTCTTTAATATTAACAGTCTTCTTAGAACCTTGTCAGCTCACTCTTTTCACCTATCACCTCAACTCACATAATCTCATTGCATATTGGATATTCCAAATGTCCAGACATTTAAATAATATTTGAAGCGGTCACGTCACATAGCCATATTAATTCAACTGTGCCTTCAATTTATTGAGCTGTAGAACCAACAACTCGTCCCTATGATAATGCAATTGTTTAAGTACAACATCGATATCTGACTTCACTTTGTCCTTATTTGCGACCTTTCCTTCCAACAATGCTGTTATCTCGTTTTCGAGCGCTTTTCTATCGACAGACTCGGGAAAATGGATCTCCTTGTCGTTTTCTGTGATGCCAGTGACACTAGACGTGGAGTTTGTCTCTTGTATTTCACTCCTCAAGTTCAGGATCACTGAGGCGAAGTCGCCCTGAAAGTAGGTTGCTTCTTCGTTGATGAACTTGGAGAGGTCTCCAAGAGCGGCGTCAATGTAATCATCTGACGACAGCGACTTCTGTTCCTCGTATATGCCCAAACCATCGGTGGTCTTAGATGGAGGTTTTGGCTTGGACAAATTGCCCAACGTCTGACTCAACTTGATGAGCTCGTAGTAGTTGTCATAAATAATGGATTTCTTGGTCAGATCATGCGAATTGAGGTCATTGGTGATGGAGTTGCGTACTTTCAAGATATCTTCTATATTGGAGGTCTTGATGAATTCATCCAATTGAGCTGGATCATTGAGGTCATAATCTTTGGGACCTGGAACTTTTGGTGACTCCTTTGTAATACTGGCCGTATCTGTCTCCTTTTGCTTGTCCTCTTCTTCCTGTTGCTTCTGAATGTTGTAGAACTCTTGAAGTGCTTTTCTTCGAGACAGAACTTTTCGGGTATTTCCTTGTGGATTTGGTGTTGGAATTGGAGAATTTGATCCAATAAGAGGCGATCCAACACGAGGACTCTGCCTCTTATGCGATAATATGGGCGTATTTGACATTAGAGGTGTCTTTCTGGGTATGTTGATTTGAATTAATATTGGGTCAGGTGACCGTGGTCATGTTACCTATCACGTGACCCATACCAGAGGTAGACATTAAATTGTAGGTGTTTTGTATGCCTGAAAATGGCTTTAACTGTCTTGTAATGGCGTTAATAGTGATTCAAATTCTTGCTTAATTTTAGGGATTTGAGAGATTGAAATTTCTTTGTGGTTGAAAACAAATAATACAATTAATGAAACTAATGATATTCTACACGATTGTATTGCTGAAGGCCATTTTTACGAATAGTGGCTAGTCAACAATTCGCAGTTTTCTGTACCTTAAATCAAAGGTGGTTTCCCTTTTGTTTTTAGGACTTATATAAATTTTCAGCAATTATAGTTGCCATTTCCAATTCTTCACTACAGTATATAGCATGGAATATCCAAATTAAATCTACAACTGAACTCCAGGTACATTCCTGTGGTCAATTCATTAATTCTAGTGACTATTTCACGACTTTCTTTATACAAGGCGCATCTATTATTCGATAGACACCAGTATGGTACAACTAAAGGACTAGTTATTAATCCAGGCTTCTAAGTGGACAAGATCTGATTCGTCTGTCTCTTCAGGAAGAACAGAAAAGTGGTCAAAAATTGAGAAGGGCTGGTTTTTTATGGAGTGTCTCAAGGACTCACTGACTAAGTGCTGGTTTTCTTCGTTCTCGAATGCCTTGCCGTAGCCTGCCTCCAATACACTTTGCCAGGTCGCCTTGTAAGTATCGTTGGTGTAGTTGACCAACTCCAACTTGTCGTCGTGGACAAGAACATCGCACAAAGATCTGATATCACTAATGGCCAAATCGATATTTGTGATTTTGTTGGAAATGATGAAGGTCATAATGGAATCTAAATTGACAAAACCCGTGAAAGTGCTGGGGTAGACTGCCTGGAGAATGTTTGTATCTGGTCTGAGTGGCTGGAATGCGTTGGGAAAGGTGATGGATGCAGCATATCTCCATATGACAGTTAACAAAGAGTCAATAAATTCGGTATCCAATTCGGAGTCGGTGAACCAGGGACCACCGGTGACTTCTATGGATGGCTGTAAGTTGTACAACATGTAGATCTTTCTTGTGGGATGTTTCACGGACTTGATGGATTTGATGTAACGTTGGTTTTCCAAAGACTTCAAGCATCTGACCACCACATGCTGGTGCAAGTTGGTTTTGGCCTTGATTGTTTTGGTCCAGATACCCTCTCTTCCGGAAGCTTCGATGTAGGAGTAGATCATGGCTTCGTCATCGGACATTTGGGTGATTTTCGAAGCCTCAGCCATGGACACAGCTTGAAACTTCAAGTCGTCGCCTTGTTTGACCAATTTGATGAGCTTTTTGTTAAGAAGTTCCTGGACGTGCTTGACCAATTCACTGAGCTTCATGCCAGTTGACTTGACGAGGTCGTCTTGGCCAAACAACGTGGCTGTTGGCGATTCCAACATCTTGTTGTAGAGGGTTTTGGCACTTTCTGAAAGGTCGGACATTGTGCTGTGAAATTAGGAGTGAATCTGGATGATGGATTGGTCGAATGATATGTCTATGTTGTTATTGCTGTGTTTTTCTCAGTGGAGCCCTGGAATCAAGCTGGTTGGTCTTATGATTCGAGATGTTGATGCGAAGAGCACAGGGCTAAAATGGACTAGAAACAGGCTATTTTGATGCCAAAAGAGGTCTATATGGGTCTTTATGCACCTTGGAAACGTTTAGGACCTTATTGTGGTTGCCTTTACTCCTCCTTTGGTGCGTTTTCCTCCTGAGTTTGACCAAACGAAAGATGTTTAAAATCTTAAAGGTTTTTTTATTTAACGCGATGCTATACTAAAGCGATGGATAACCATTTGTTAGAAGATCTCGATGAATTGGACCTGTCTGCAGTTCGAACTGTGGGCTTCAAGAAGAAGAACGTCAAGGGCAAGAAACGGAAGCAGTTGGAATGGACAGAGCCTAAAGAAAATGCACCAGAAACAGCTTATGAAGAGCATCTCAAAACAGGAACTAGTGAAGAAATGGTCAAAAAGGAAGGTTCTGTGTCTTTTGGTGGACTCAAAGGAGTGGGACCTCCGTTTAGAAGTGTATCTTCCCGTTTTAAGCTCGATTCTGGCTCAGATGTGGATGTTAACGCTCCTCTTGCAGATTCCATAAACAACAGGAGCCTAGTGGACAGATTGAAACGCCAAACTCAGACTCTACAGCAACAAGACGATGAGTTGGAGGTATTGGATCCGGATGAACGTCCTATAATTGCAAATTTCGACGAATTGGATGCTCTGGACCGTACTCAGTTGTCCAACTACTCTGGTACAAGAAACGATGCTACAATAGGCCAAGAACAAACCAAATACGTCCCCAAGCTCGAACACGAGGAACAGGCCATAAAGTACACAGAAAAGGACTTCAAAAATGAGTATGCTGACAAGTATAACTATGATGATGGGTCGACTTTGCCTGGTCAGACAGAAATGGACTTGGAAGACGATTTTGACAACGATGTGGAGGCTGAGCTGGCTACAAACAAGATTCACATGGATGGTTTGGCCAAGAATCTTCAAATTGACAGGGAAATGTACGATTTGGAGCTTGGAAACAGTAGCGGAGACGAAGAACAGGGTGAAGAAACCGTGTCATCTGTGCAAAAAAGACATGCAGAAGTCAAATTACCTACTGTTTTGAGCTTGCAAGAGCAGAAAATAGCCATTAAGAAGCTAATTGTCCAGCTTCAAGACACGAAGATAGAAGATGAAGAGGAATATCGGATTCAGCAGGCTGAACTCGAGCATGTCCAACTCCAAAAGAAACGGATAATAGAAGAACTAGGTGAATATAGCTAATGGAAACTAGCTTCAAATTAATTAATGAAGAACTAGTATAATTTAGCTAATGGAAAACTAGCTCAGATTAATTAATGAAGAACTAGTACAAGCTAATGGAAAACTAGCTTCAAATTAATTAATAAGAACTAGTGTAGTTCTTCTCTAATTGAAAACAAGTTTCAAATTAATTAATGAAGAACTAGTACAATATCGCTAATAGAAGAACTAGGTGAATATAGCTAATGGAATACTAGCTTCGAATTAATTAATAGAAGAACTAGTACAATATAGCTAATTGAAACTGCCTTCAAATTAATGAACAGAAGAACTAGTGCTTTCTCTCTAATTGAAAACTGCCTTCAAATAGGACTAGTGCAATTTGTACTAGCTTCACCACTAGTACTCGAAGCATTACGTCACGCAAGCTACTTTCGCATGCAGTTTAGACCAGAGCGTACAACCATACGATTTCTGGCTAATTTCGGTATGACAAAACCATTCTCGGAATAGCATCTCCGAAGATATGGACATTTTGGCATCCAGAGAAGATGAAAAATTGGGATTTTTTGCGCTATGAAATTCCAATACATGACAAAGACATGAACCAAGCATGAATGGACTGTTTCCAAGTCAAAACAACTCCATAAACGGTGCCTTCACCATCTCGTGGCTCTATGGTATGCGGACCCATATTTACTCCATAGTAAATTTCAGTGCCGCAGATTTCTCACCGCGCTTACCGTCCAATTACTCGATTCGTCTGACTCATATCTATCCAACTTTTCACTCTTGTATAAATTCACACCCAGTCCATGTCTTTTCTTGCCAATTCCATCAACATGTCTGTCAAAACACTCACTTCCGCCAGACTCTTTTCCAAGTCCACCGTCAAGTCGTCTCCTCGTCATTTGGTCAACACCATTCAGTTGACCAATGAAGAGTTCACTGCTTTAGTGGACAAGGCTGCCCACTTCAAGAGCATCGTCAAGTCAGGCGAACCGTCTGTTGCAAACCACAACAAGCTCTTGGGCAAGTTGGTGGCGATGCTTTTCACCAAGAGATCCACCAGAACTAGAGTGAGTACCGAAGGTGCTGCTTCGTTCTTTGGAGCCCAGCCCATGTTCTTGGGCAAGGACGACATCCAATTGGGGGTCAATGAGTCGATCAAGGACACCACCAAGGTGTTGAGCTCGATGACGTCGTGTATTTTCGCCCGTGTGAACAAGCACCAGGATATCTTGGACTTATGTGAACACTCCAGTGTGCCCATTATCAACTCGTTGTGTGACAGATTCCACCCATTGCAGGCGGTGGCCGATCTCTTGACTATCAAGGAGTCGTTTCCCGCCACGCAAAAATTGAAATTGTGCTGGATTGGTGACTCCAACAATGTGATTAACGATTTGGCCATTGCCTCGTTGAGATCGGGCATTTCTGTGGCCGTGTGTATTCCAGAGGACATCACGATGGATTCCGAGGTCCAGGAGAAAGCACAGGAGCTTGCCTCGAGCTCTGGCTTGACCTACGAAGTCTACAGCAAGCCCACCGAGGCCTTGAAGGATGCAAACATTATTGTCACCGACACTTGGATTTCCATGGGCCAAGAGGCAGAAAAGGCACAAAAACTCAAGCAATTCGAAGGATATCAAATTACCAAGACCATGATTGAAGCCGGAGGTGCTGCTTCCGACTGGAAATTCTTGCATTGTCTTCCAAGACATCCCGAAGAAGTGGATGATGAAGTTTTCTACAGTGACCGTTCATTGGTGTTCCAAGAGGCCGAGAACAGATTGTACGCTGCCATGGCGGTGATTGACGGCTTTGTCAACAACAAGGGCGATTTGTTAAAGTGAACAACTGACCTGGTCAGTTACATGTAATATATGAGATTATGAAAAGAAAATGAATTGTAGAAAGTGTAGGTGAAATTGAGGGAAGACAAATAAACCAAGAGGCTATGGGAGTGTGAAGGGGCGTTTTCCCCGTTTAATTTGCCATTTATAGAATTTTGTGAACTACTTTCTTCATTTTTTTCAATATTTTGTAAATTTTTCAAATTCTTCACTATGTGGAAATACTTGTTTGTGAAACATTTCACAGTTAATTACCATAAGTAAAATCGCTTAATATAAGTCACTCAAAGAAGATAGATAACTTCATACACTGAATTACTAGCATTATTTGAGTGTAAATCGCTTATTTTACAATATTTTTAATTCTTCATCAACACTCTTCTCTCTAATTATCTCTATATATTACAATTAAGCATAACCAAAAATTTATTGAACCAACCAATCCCAATAATCTTCGAGTAATCCAATCACCGCATTTCTCTTTATGCCTCCATAATATCTCTTCATCCCAAACGCCTCCACTTACCTCTAATTCCCACTCTTTCTATCTATATCGCACTTCTCATCTCAACTGAAAAATTTCACCTCACCATGACTCCCCCACAAAACACCATTAGCTCGGTGAATGAGGCGGTTCTTGAGCCTCTAAGCCACTATGGCCCTGTGACCTGCTTGAAAATCCATCAATCTTATGTTCTTGCAGGTTACGGTCCCATTTTGAAGGTGTTTGAAGTGTCGTCCACTTCCACCACCTTGATCTCATCTCTCCAATTATTCAAGAGAAACAAGATCCACCATATCAGTGTCAGTCCAGACGGTTCCAAGATTGCAATCAGTGGCAGTCGGTCGTTCAGAATCTTGGATTTTGCTGGCGTTTTGGCCTCCAAGGCCTCACTGGAAGAAAAGGCCATCAATGAATGGATCACCTGTGGTGAATTCTTGGACGAAAACACTTTCTTGATATTGAATTCCCACAATACCGTCTACACTGTGGACATAAGCTCTCCAGAGTCCAAGTTCGTCCTTTTGGAAAGAGTCCACTGCAATGAAAAGTCCATTTTGTACAGTGGATCAATTCAAAGAGTCGACAACGGCAGTATCTACATTGCGGCTGGAACTGTGATGAACGGTGTGATTATTTGGGACTATTCCACCAGAAAGATCATTCACAACTTGACAGAACACGAAGGTTCCATCTTTGGAGTCCAAATTGACTCCTCTGGAAAGTACATTTTATCGTGTTCTGATGACCGTTCTGTGAAGCTCTATGACTGTGAACTGGGCAAATTGCTAGCCAATGGATGGGGACACGGCTCCAGAATATGGAACCTCCGTTTTTTCAAGGACCAGACCTCAGGAATTCGGATTTTGAGTACTGGAGAGGATTGCACCATCAGATTATGGAGATATCAACCTGGAAACGAGCTCTTGGTCCAGGAAGAACTCTTGGAAAATGCACATATCGGCAAACACATCTGGTCCGGCGACATTGACGACACTGGAATCATGGCTTTTGTTAGTGGAGGTGCAGATGGTAAAGTCAGAGTGCACAACTTAAAGGAAAGACATGTGGTGGAGGAGTACAACATGGAGCAGATTTCGGCCATGCTTGGCAAGGTATACGACAATAAGGAGATTATCAAGCAGTACTGTGAATTGCCTCAGTTGGACTCCCTAATTATTTTGACTTCTCTTGGTTCGTTACTTCAATTCCATCAAAGTGAGAAAAAATTCACTTCTATCGAAATAAGTGCAGAAGAGGCTTCCAAATTCCATGACTTCTCCGTCATGAGAGCCTTTGAGAAGCTAAACTTGGTTCTAGTGTCGTCCCGTAATGGAGACATATTACAACTTCAATTTTCTACCCAGAATCCACCCCAAAGAAAATGGATAGAAGAAACCAAATTGGGCAAGAACAAGTTATCCAACCTTTTGAGCTCATCCTCCGATTCAGAATATTTTACCTTGACCGATTGTCCTAATACTAAAATCCCGTTTGTGTTGAGGAGATACAATTCTGATAATGTTGAAACTATTTATCTTGAACAACCTCAACAAACCAGTTTCACCACCACTGACATGGTTTACGATTCCACTAACGACTGGATTCTTTTGGCTTCTAGATACGTTTCTGTGGCTGTATACGATCTTGCCTCTGGTTCAGATCAAGGACAAATTTTCAAGAGATTGTCCCAAGGTGACAGTATCACTTCTATCTCGATAGTCAAGAGCCAAAAAGACCAGGTCACTTTATTATTAACGGTGAGAGATGGTGTGTACATGTTTGTGAATGTGACCAAGGTCAACGGAGAGTTCCGTCATGAAATTATCCATGAGAATAAATTATCCAGAGGTTTTATTGAAGGAGGTTACATGCAAGAAGGTCAATTAATTTTATATGGATTCAAATCTTCTTATTTCTACGTTTGGAACGAATCGAAGCAGGTGGAGTTATTTAATGAAATTTGTGGTGGGGCTCACAGACAATGGGAGCTTTTCACCCAAGGCTCCAACTCCAAGTTTGTCTACATCAACAAATCTACTCTTTACATCAGAAAGTTCCAGTCCAGATTTTCCGAAAACTACGGAGTTATGAATACCGGAACTCACGGCAGAGAAATAAGAGATGTGTGTATTTCTCCTGAATCAAAGAACGGGTCCAGATTATTGTTAACTGCTTCAGAAGACACTACTGTGAGACTTGGAAAACTCCATTCCAATGGTGAAGTTGAGCACTTTTGGAGTCTTAATCACCACGTTTCTGGTCTCCAAAGAATTGAATTCTTAAACTCAGAATATGCCGCTAGTTCTGCCGCAAATGAAGAGTTCTACATTTGGAAGGTTTCTGAAATAGATGGCACTCCACTTATCAACGAATATTCCAGATTAAAGCCCGCTGCTGCTATTCCAGACTTGAGAATTATGGATTTCGACGCTTTTGAGCATCAGAACGGTTTTATCATGACCACAGTCTATTCTGACTCCACCATTAAGGTGTATTACTTTGACATTTCGGCAAAGACCTTCAAGTTGCTTATTGAGGACCGTTATACCACCTGCTGTATTTTAAATGTGGAATTCTTGTTCTTGAATAACAGAACATTGCTTCAAATAGGAGCAACCGACGGTCATATCAGTATCTGGGATATCACTGAAAAGATTTTAGGACATGCAGTGGAGTCATTAAGCGGAATGTTAATTAAACAGCAATTGCACCAAAATGGTATCAAGGCCATTTTGTCCACTCCAACTCTCAATTCGTACAGAATTGTCACTGGAGGAGACGATAACGGTTTAATTTTGTCGGAATTGTCCTTTGACGGTAACGACTTGAAGCTTAAAACCAAGAGCTTCATTGAGAACGCTGCCAGTTCTACAATCACCTCTATTTCTAAGGCAGTTGGTAGTACCAAGGTGTTGGTCACTTCAGTTGACCAAATTGTCAGATTATGGGACACCGAAAACGACACTTTGGAATGTATTTCAGCAAGGTATACCACTATTGCCGACACTGGATGCTGTGATTCAGTAGAGGAAGATGGAAAGACTGTGTTAGTGGTAGGAGGTGCCGGATTGAGTGTGTGGAGAAATTAGATAGTCAACATTCAGTTCGATAGGTGTATAGTAAAAATAGAAGTAATTAATTATATTACTAGTAAAGATACTGAAGTTGTTCGATAGGATGTATAGTATAAATAGAAAGTAATTAATTATATTACTAGTAAAGATACTCAAGTTAATTAATTCGACAATGTTTAGAAAAAAAGAGTGTAATCATTAATCATAATTATCATCATTGTACGTAAAGATTGACACACATTGCGATTTCGACCAAAGTCATTGTTAGAAAGTAATTATCAATTATAATTAATATAATTTTCAGTAAATATTGAAACAGCTGCCATTTTATCGATAAAACCAAAGTACAAATTCTACTGGATTAAAACAGTTATACTAATTGGTTTCAACATCACTCTGATATACCTATAACTTCCTTCTTGAAAACTCTCTATTATTCTCTACAATAATTATCATACGATTATTTCTATTTACTCATTTATACACCCTGCAACTCGCTTACAAGCTCAACAATCTCAAGTTAAACACAGTCTCTTCAATGACTTGCTCCTCATCAATGATGACGTTGGCACCAGAAGCGCTGAACTCGGCCAAAGGCTTCTTGGTGGCCTTCAAGATGATGTCTTCGTGGGTCTTGACCACGTTTTCGAAACCAATGGTGTCCTTGGTCAACTTGTACTCGACCTGGACGTCGTCAGTGGTGTTCAAACCGGCCTTCTTACGAAGTCTTTGGATACGGTTGATCAATTCTCTGGCCAAACCCTCGGTCTTGCACTCGTCATAGATGTTGACGTCCAATATAACCAACACATCCTTCTCGGCTCTGGCTTCCTGGCCGTGGGCAGACTTCTCGGCTGGCAAGCCACGCTGGACTTGCAAGTCCTCGGTCACCAATTCAATGCCGTCCACTGTGATTTTTCCGGTTTCAGCAAACTTCTGAACCTCCGCAGAAGAAACCTTGGGCAAAGCTGCCTTCACCTTCTTGGCATCGCCCTTCAACTTCTTGCCCAACACGGGCCAGTCGGCCACCACGGTGTACTCAACGCCGTACTTGGCCTCGTCGGACGTGATGATGATGTTTCTGACGTTCAACTCGTCGGTGATGTAGCCCTTCAACGACTCCACGTCCTTCAAGTAGCCGGGGTCGGAATGCAAGATGACCAACTCCTTCAATGGGGTCTTCAACGAGATCATCTTCTTCTCTCTGATGTTTCTGCCCAACTCAATGACCTTCTGCATTCTGCCCACAGAAACCTCAATGGCACTGTCGAACAAGTGCTCTCTGACCTGTGGGTACGACAAGAAGTGGATGGATCTGGTGTCCTTGACGGCGGGATTCACGGCGAATTCGCCCAATTGCTCTTCGGAGAAGTACTCCTTGATTCTTTGGTAGATGGTGTCGGCCAAAAATGGAGTGAATGGAGCCATGGCTCTGGACAACGTCAACAAGGCCTCGACCAAGGTGTTGAGCGCCTTCTGGGTGTCGACGACCTCGTCGGCAGAGTATCCCTTGAGACGACGACGGTTGAATCTGATGTACCAGTTGGTCAAGTCGTCCACCAACGACAACAATCTGGGCACAACGGTGTACAATCTGTAGCCGGCCATTTCCTCGTGGATAAACTTGATCAACGACTGGAGAGAAGCCATCAACCATCTGTCCATGACGTTCTCCGAAGCCAACGAGGCGTTGTACTTGAAGTCCTTGCCGTTGGTCTTCTTGTAGAGATCAGCTGCGTCCTTGAAGAACTTGTAAGAATTGTACCACGGCAACAACACGCTGGAAACAACGTCCTTGACACCCTCCTCCTTGAACTTCAACGTCTCGGCTCTCAAAACAGGCGAGTTGATCAAGTACAATCTCAAGGCATCGGCTCCGTATTTCTTCAACACAATGCCGGGATCGGGATAATTCTTCAACCGCTTGGACATCTTCTTTCCGTCTGCTGCCAACACAATGCCACTGACAATGACGTTCTGGTAGGGTGCGGTCTTGAACAAGTGGGTTCCCAACACGGTCAAGGTGTAGAACCAGCCTCTGGTCTGGTCCAAACCCTCGGAGATGAAGTTGGCAGGGAAGGCGTTCTCGAACAGCTCCTTGTTCTCGAATGGGTAGTGCTTGGAAGCAAAAGGCATGGAGCCCGACTCGAACCAACAGTCAAACACTTCTTCGATTCTCTTCAATTGGCCCTTGCCCTGTTGCGAAGGAATGGTGATGGAGTCGATGCTCTCACGGTGGATGTCGGTGATGTCGTCACGGCCCGACAACTGCTTCAACTCTTCAATGGATCCGACACAGACGACTTCCTTGAAGTCGTCCGAAACCCACAATGGGATGGGCGTGCCCCAGTAACGGTTTCTGGAGATGTTCCAGTCTCTGGCGTTGGCGATCCAGTTGGAGAAACGCTTGTCCTTGATGTTGGAAGGGACCCAGTTGGTCTTTTCCACGTTGTCCATCATCTCGGGAATGATTTCCGAAATACGGACAAACCACGCTGGAATGGTTCTGTACATCAATGGCGTGTCGGATCTCCAGCAGAAGGGGTACGAGTGCTTGGCCTGAGAGTTCACCAAGACTCTGCCCTTCTCGGTCAATTTCTTGATGATGGCCTTGTCGGCGTCCTTGAAGTACATGCCCTCGAATTCTCCGGTTCTGTTGTTCATTTTACCAACGTCGTCCACTACGACGGGAGGCTGTCTCTTCTCGGAAATGAGGCCGTTGGCGGTGGCGGCATTGAAATCCTCCTCACCATACGATGGTGCCTGGTGGACAATACCGGTACCGGAGTCGGAGGTGACGTAGTCCGCTGTAATGACCTTGAAGGCGACCTCCTGGAATTCCTCTTGGAAATACTCGAACAAAGGCACGTACTTGAGGCCCACCAAGTCCTTTCCGGCCATCTTTTCCACCACCTTGTACTTGGCAGCGGCCGGCTTCTTGTACAAAGTCTTGAGCAAGCCCTCCAACAAAATGTAGTGGACCTGCTTGTCCTCGTCGAAGATCTTGACGTACTCGAACTTGGGGTTGACAGCCAAGGCGATGTTGGCCGGCAAGGTCCACGGGGTGGTGGTCCAGGCCACCAAGATGGTGGTAGGATCGTCGGCCAAAGGAAAGGCAATTGTCACCGCAGGGTCGTTGACCTCCTTGTAGTTCTGCTGGGCCTCGAAGTTGGACAACGGCGTGGTACACGCCGTGGAGTAGGGCATGACACGGAGGCCGCGGTACACGGCGTCCTTCTTGAACAACTCCTTGAAGCCCCACCACACGGACTCCATGTACGAAGGGTACAAGGTCTTGTAGTCGTTGTCCATGTCGATCCAGCGGCCCAATCTCTTGATGGTTGTGCGCCACTCGTCGGCGTATCTCATCACAATGGCACGACACTCGGCGTTGTACTTGTCAATGCCCATGGCGTACACGTCTTCCTTGGAGGTGATGCCCAACTTTTTGTCTATCTCGTGTTCGACAGGCAAACCGTGGGTGTCCCAGCCAAAACGTCTCTCCACGTGGTGTCCGTTCATGGAGGCATAACGGGGGATGATGTCCTTGATGGTGGAGGCCAAGATGTGGCCGTAATGGGGAGTACCGGTGGCAAACGGAGGGCCGTCAAAAAACGCAAATGGCGGCATTTCCTTGGTCAATTCCAAGGTTCTTTGGAACGCGTCGATGTCTTCCCATTTCTGGATGATGGTCTCCTCCTCTCTGGGGAAGGAGAACGGTTGGGTAGCCTCCTTTTCAGCCATGGTGAAGTATGGTTTTGGTTTCTGAAAAATTGATGGAAAAATATATCCTTGTTGTCCGCTTACGTCAGCGATGACTCAACGTGAAAGTGCTCTTCAAAACCGTCGCCATTCTGGACAACGCCACTGTCTGCTGGAGTCATTGCCGGCTGTTTGCGGAGTCTTCACCCTGGGCTTTTGTCTGACTCATTTTCCCGGTTCCTTCTGCCCGTGTTTGACCTTCTACGCCATGGCCGAATCTAGGGCCATGCTCGCGGTAGCTGCCGCAGTAGCTCGTGGTGCTAGTGGTGCCAGCACTGCTGGGCTAACGGGCGCTTGTGCCAGGCCCACGGTGGCTTTGGCGCTTTCTGGCGGCGTGGACTCCATGTGCCTTGCGTATCTCCTTGGCCAGTACAAGAAAACACGGTGTCCGGACCTCCAGGTGGTGGCCATCACCGTGGATCACCAGTACCGGCCTGGGTCGCACCGCGAGGCTCTCGCGGTAGGTGCGGCGGTGTCGCGGTGGGGCCTCGTGCCAGAAGTGCACACGTTGACGTATTCCACCGACGTGGGTACCATCTCTAACTTCGAGGAGGTGGCCCGGGACTTGCGGTACCGGGTGTTTGACCGCGTGTGTCGGCACCACAACGCGTCCGCGCTCTTCATGGGCCACAATTGGGACGACCAGCTCGAGACGTTTGTCCATCGCTTGAAGCACAATTCCTCGCTCTTTGGCTTGACGGGCTTGAAGGACTGGGGTCCCCTTCCCGTGCGTTCCAGCAAGCCGAATTCGCCCAAAATCGCCATAAGCAGACCTCTCTTGCCCCTCCCCAAGAAGGACCTCATTTCCATCTGCCAGACCCACGGCGTGCAGTGGTTTGAGGACCCCACTAACCAGGACGTGCATCTCACGCATCGCAATTTGGTACGACATCTTCTAAATAACGTTGCCCCCACAATAGGAAGCACCTCTGTCCAGAAACGCGACATCGGGGCCACCTTGGCCGAGGTGCAACAGGCCGTGGCCATGATAGACCACAAAACCGACCAATGGGCCCGCTTGTTGCAGGTGCAAAATACTGCTCTGGTAGATGGTCGCAATGGCTCTTTTTGGGTGCAAATTCCATGCAAACTCTTTGATACCAGTGCCATTATCGCCAGCAGGTTGTTGTACCTGTATCTCGAGCCCATTGCTGCGGTACAGCACTACTATTGGTCGTACGCCAAGATTGAGCGACAGTTGGTGCCCCGAATAGCGTCGTATATTCGCAAATGTCAAGAATGCAGTGCTGGCACTGGTTCTCATCCTTGTCCACCGTTGAAGCTCACATATTTGAACTTGTTATTCACTGCTGAAGTGAAAGATAGCGACGTCCACATATCTGCCCATAGACAGCCTCTAATCCGAACAGAGGACCCTTCAATCCGTATTGAATCAGATGAAAAATGGAGTGCGTGGAAATTATTCGACCATAGATTCTGGATACGTGCCAGAGGTGGCCTGGTCCATGTGATTCCATACAACCATAGGATGCATAAGAAAGATTTAGGAGAAATTGTTGAATTTCCATTGAGCAGTGAATTAAATGGAGTTCCATTGGTCACTAGTGCTAGAGGAGATGAGCTTTTAGGGCTTCCTACCTACGAGAAAATCAAGGGAAATATTGAAGTAGAGTGTATTTTAAAGAGTAAATAGGCAAGTAATGAATGTAATACGCAAGGATAAATTCTCAGATTTTACAGACGGCAGTTTTGGGGCAAGGGCGTAGAAATGTAGCGATGTTATAATAATGAATTTTGGCAATAATTTTTTGAATTGAAAAATTTGAGCTTCTGCAGTTAAGTGTCAATCCAGCAACTAATGAAATAGCTAAATCAAGGAGTTGAGGTAAGGTTTTTCCCGAGATAAATCCATAAATTCAGTATACTTCAATATATTGCTAATTCATTTACATATTATAACTACACGATTCTCGCCACTTATTCGTTTCTTCTATGATATAATCATCTCACTTGCATTATTCCCCTTCCAAGTGAAGCTATTATAGTACTATTATGTGAGCACCTCATGTATGGAATATTTCTAGTTCCATATTCGCAATATACAAAATGGCATAAAAATCCACCAAGATACCCAATAGTTCCCAAGCACCACCACCCCATTCACACAATGCCATCCTTTCAATTTTCTATCAACTATTCAATTTTCTGATGATTCAATCCCGATTTTTCACTCTTTGTAGACATCAAATCCATCACATATCTCCCAATTTCCATCCTCCCTTCACCAATTGGGCGATTGGTGTAGTGGTTAACATATCTGCCTTCCAAGCAGGTGTCACGGGTTCGATTTCCGTATCGCTCATCTTTTTGCTCCTCTAACCAGACCAGGTAACGGCCAGTTGCCCCAGTCAACCAACCTATTCAGCGTCCTGCACATAATCCATATCCGTATGCACTCCCAAAAGTTCATCAAAAACAACTTCAACTATTCAACTTCCCTTTTCTTCACAATGCCTTCGACATACCTCGAATCGGCTAGCAATTTCGGCACCCCCAAGCCCAACGGCATGGCCCACACGCCCAGAAGCTTTAAACTGTCACGTTCCAAAGCCCAGGGCCTTCTGACACAGCCATTAAAGATCGGATACCAGAAAGTCAACTTCGATGTCGACCTCCAAGAACACCGGATTATCGGCGTGACTGAGCTCACGGTGTTGCCCACTTCGTCGCTCTTGCGCAGTATCAAGTTGGATTGCCGTGAAATGGCCATCAAGGCCGTGTATGTCAACAACTCCAGAACCACCAACTACATCTACAACGACATGTTGTACATCAACGACGAGAAGCACGTGCTGGATAACTGCAGCGTGAGCCTCTTTGACATCTACAGCGACACCGTGGATATCCACCAGCACCATCTTCTCCGGCAGAAGCTCAACTACGTCTTGGGAGACGTGGATTGGGACGGAAGAGACACCTTGGGCAACACAGAAGAACTCACCATCATTCTCCCCGAAAACCTAAAGCTCGAGCTTGCAGACCACTCCTCCTCCTTCACGCCCACAAGCAACATCCATACGGGAACGCCCATGCACCTCAAATCCAAGAATCCCCATGACCCTACCTTCACTCCAATTCACATCAAGATCGAGTACGAAACAGTCAATTGCAAGAACGGAGTCAACTTCATCACCCCCAGCAAACAGGACAAGCGCTCGTGGCACGCATACACCACCAATTCCACCTACAACGTGTCGACGTCGTCGTGGGTTCCATGTATAGACAATTTGTGGGAACTGTGCATCTGGTCCATCGAGGTCAATGTTCCCAGAACCATCAAGGATATCGGCAATACCAGAATAATAGGTACGCATGACCCCAGAAGAAGGCGAAGAAGAAAAGAGGCTCCCGAAGAAGAAGAAATACAAGAGGAAGAGAACGACGAGGACGACGATTCCAACTACGACCTCGTGGTGTGTTCAGGCGACTTCAACAACATCAAAGAAACTCCCCACCCCATAGACTTATCCAAAAAGGTTGTTTCTTGGTCCATTTTCAACCCAGTTTGTGCCCATCACATAGGATGGGCCATTGGATGCTTTGAAAGTTTTACCTTGGTGGAAGAAGAAGGCGAAGAGGACGAGGAAATGGAAGATATGAAGCATTCGGACGATGTCGACAAAGATAGCTCCAAGTCTCCAGTGACAATCTATGTGCTCCCAGACCAATTGGAGTTTGCAAGAAACACTTGTCTCTTTGCAAATAAAGCAATGGATTTCTTCGTCAAGGAATTTGGTTCATATCCATTTAGTTCCTTTGCCATGGTTTTCGTGAGCAAAAGTTTATCGCAAGCCAGCACATTTGCTGGACTTGCAGTTCTCGACGACACTTTGTTGTATCCTGCCGATATTATTGAGCCAATCTTCAACTCCACCCAATTAATTTTAGACACAATCGCATCGCAGTGGTCTGGTGTCAATATTGTGCCTCAAACGTTTAACGACATTTGGTGTATAATAGGTGTGGCAAAGTTCATGAGCTTCCAGTATTTGAAGAAGTTGATGGGCAAAAACTTTTACAGATACACCATCAAAAGCAGCATAGACAAAATTGTTAAGGAGGATATCGGACAAAAGCCATTAGGTATCCAATATTTCAGATTTCCTATTTCTGAGGACGATTTGGAGTTTATCCGACTCAAGGCTCCAGTCGTTTTGTTTATCTTGGATCGCAGAATGACCAAGACAGATAAATCATTTGGTCTTTCAAGAGTTTTGCCTAAGCTCTTCTTGCAAGCTATTTCGGGAGATTTACAGAACAACACTTTAACTACTCAACATTTCCAATACTTGTGTGAAAAAGTCAACAGAAACAAGCTTGAAATCTTTTTCAAGCAATGGGTTTATGGAGTAGGAACCCCCATATTTAATATTGTCCAAAAATTCAACAAGAAAAGAGGTGTTATCGAAATGGTTATTCGCCAAACACAACACCAAGAAGCACAGAAGGTTCGCCCTAAAACTAAAAGCTTCATGAACGATTCAGTTGCTTATTTAGAAAATGAGCCGCTTTATCCTGTCCAACCAGTATTCTTGGGACCTATGACTATCAGAGTGCACGAGTCTGATGGTAGTCCTTATGAGCATATTGTCGATTTGAAAGAATCGCAAACAAAGATAGAAATTCAGTATAATTCCAAATTCAAGAGAATAAAGAAAGTCAAGGAGGAAATGGGAGAAGTCACCAATATATTCAATAAGTTGGGAGATATCCTTGAGTCACCTGAAGACAAAAGCAAATGGGACTTAACCGATTGGGTAAGATACGAAGAAGACATTTTAAACGAGCCATACGAGTGGGTTAGAGTTGATGTGGACTTCGAATGGATTGCAAAGTTTAATTTGAAGCAATCAGACTACATGTATGGTTCTCAATTGATGTATGACAAAGATCTTGAGGCTCAATTTGAAGCAGTCAAGCATTTTGGTGATATGGAAAAGCCAGGAAAGGTCCATTGCTCTGCCTTGGTAAGAACCGTGCTTGATAAACGATATCATTATGGTGTTAGATATGAAGCAGCTAGGGCATTGGTCAATCAATCTAGACCTGAAACGAATTTCATGGGACTTCCATACATTCTTAATGCGTACAAAGAGTTGTTCTGTTTCCAGGGAAGTACAATTCCGTTGAGTAACGATTTTTCGGACTATGGAAACTTTTTTATCAAAAAAGGGATTCCAATGCTTCTCAGTCAAGTCAGGGACAAAAACTCCATGGTTCCAATTGAGATTAAAGAATTGATCTTGAACTTGGTAAGGTTCAACGAAAATTCGAACAATCCTTTCCAGGATTGTTTCTATGTGGCCAAGTTGATTGAAAGTTTGACAGATTGCATTATTGGAGTGGACGAAGGAAGCCAGCAGGAGGAACCTCTTAACTTGAGGGATGTGAGCATTTCAGTCGAATCACAACAGTTTTCGAAGTCTTTGACTACGCCCTCGGCCAAGAAGTTCCCATTGGTTGTAGTTCATGAAATCAGCAGATTGCACAAACTCGATCAATGGACTCACTCCTACCACAATGTCATTTCTCGAACTTGTCTCCATCAAATGATTAGATTATGCAATAGTAAAATCTTACTGATTTCGTTTGAAGACTTACTTTACTACACGTTGGATAAGTATGACTATGAAATCAGAGAGGAGGCATTTAGAGGCTTATTGATTCTAGGAGGATTGAAAAACTCAGCAATACTTGGTTACTTCTTGAAAACTTGTCTTTTGGAATCGAACGCTTCGGTTTTCAGAAGGAAGTTAATTTCTGTATTGAATGAGGCCATTTGTGTGGCTGCAATCGAGGGAACTCCGTCTACTTTGGATGATGACGAATTCAAACCTTACGAAAAGTTAACTGGATCCTCTTCAAAGGTGACATCCAATCTGACGAATATGGTTATTATTGAGGATGGTTCAAACAACGAAATGAACACCAAGAGAGATATCTTTGCAAGAGCGACATTGAATGGTGCAATTGA
This sequence comes from Suhomyces bokatorum, assembly GCA_030568615.1. NCBI lineage: Eukaryota > Fungi > Ascomycota > Pichiomycetes > Serinales > Debaryomycetaceae > Suhomyces > Suhomyces bokatorum. Next base: position 251,271 of record JAJMGI010000021.1, on the reverse strand, counting down.
GATTTTGAGAAGAGACTATGCCATTGGAAAGGGATTGAAGTCGATTCTTTGGGAACTCATTCACAGTTCACAGTTGAGTATCATAGAGAGACGTGACATCTTCAGTATATGTCAGATCTTGTATCATGAGGAGGACAAGTTCTTTGTCAAGATATCTATTCCCCACGTGCCTACAGTTGAATTAAAGAAAAAGATTGTCTCCAAAAACTTGGGTAATGGAAAGGTTGTAATTAAGAGAGAAGGTAGGTTTAAGATCCAGTTGGCTACCAGAAAGATCACCTTGAATAAACCTACCCCTAAGGCAGAGCCCCAAGTTTCCAGTACTCCTGCAGCAGCTACATCTTCAGAGCCCAAGTTGAAGTTGAACTTGGCACCAAAGCAAGCACAGAAAAGGGCAAGCAAAAGCATTAAGCAGAACGGATCGTCCCAGGATGACGACGTTAAATTTCTCGATGCTCTTCCAGCAGCAAAGACTTCGAGTTCCAGATCCAAACATGCGGCTGCTCCTGCTGTACTGGACCCACTCGTTACTTTTGACGAACATCTCCAGGTCAAATTCAAGTTCAGGACTAGGACATTGCCTGAAATTGCAGCTCCTCCAGCACCAATCAAGGTGGGCCGCAGTTCGGTTCTCGTGGAAGGAACCAAGATCACCTTCTCGTTGAAAGGAGCATACAAATCCAAGTACAGAAGTTTGGTGCCCGTGCAAGTACCTAGAATATCGGCTCCTCGATACGTCAAGATTCTTACCAGACAGAAGAAAGTGCTCTTATCGGCCACACCTTTCCCAGAGTCGAAACCAGAGGGCCAAATTGCCAAAGCACCAGAAACAGAAAAGCCCAAGCAAACGGAAATCCAAGTGAAAGTCGAGCCTGAACCCAGAACGACAACCACGAAATCTGCTTCAGGAAAGTCCAAGACTCCCTCTGCAAAGCCTGCAAAAGCAGCCTTGGCTTCTCCTTCAAGAGCAAAATCGGCTCCAGCTAGATCTCCGGCCAAAGCAAAAACGCCAATTCAACAGACCGAGCCTTCAAGATACCATAGAACCATCAGTCCTCTGGTTGAGCCTGAAATCAAGCACGAAAGGCCCAAGAGCCCATTTTCCAGGTCCGGCAGTCCGTTCACGCAATCACAGGCCAATCCTGCTGTGAAGAAGAAAAAGACCAAGATCTACATCCACTCTGGCGATAACAGCAAGAGCTTGACCCCGTCCGATAGAGAATCGTCCACAGAAAAGGGCAGAGATCGCGAGGAAGGTGCAGTTCACACTGACACCACCGCCGTTAAAAAAGAGCCAGAGGGCGATACGGACGTGGAGTTGGTGGCCCCCCAGCCGGGCCCCAAGCCCATCCTCAAGCTCAAGCTCAATCCCAAACGATAGACACGAAATCACGATATACATGTACTATATACGACGGTGTAGTGGGTCACGTGCTCACGCGCACGTGACCTATACCCTACTATCTTTCCCTCCACATCACAAACGTCCCCATTTCTCCTCTTCCTTCTCTTCTTACACAAAAATCACAGCTCCTGTTGCCCGATGTCCTTCTCCAATCCCTTGGGCTTCAACTTGTCGAAGTCCAGTCCCACCACATCCACCACAAACACTTCCATTCCTTCCACGGCAACCACCATCAATGAGGTCTCTTCCACGTCATTGAAGTCAACATCGCCCAAAACGCCGTTTTTGCCGCCCAATTTGGGCAAGACGGGGCCTTCTAGCGAGGTTTCCGTTGATTTGGACTCAAACGGAGCCAAGAATGCCCCGGTTGTTGCCCCTTCTTCGTCTTCCTACGCCCCTGGAAATAGAGACACCAGCAAGTCCGAGTTGATCGATCTTTTTGGCAAATTCGACGTCAGTGTCAAGGGATCTATCGACGAGGCCGACAATCCCGACGAAAACAGCGCCATTGAGGCGGAAAAGGCCGAGAATGACGACTCCAGCCATGTGGAGAAGACCGAAGCCGAGACGGCGGAAAAGGGTCAACACACGGAAACCACCTCTGGTGAAGAGGGAGATAATGCTGAAAAGGATGCTGGCGACACGGGGGACAATTCAGAATCGATTCCTGGTAAGGAAATGGCCGAGAAACATGCGTATATTGTGGCTCCAAAGAAATTGGAAAAAGACATAAATGTCGCCAATGTGCCCACAAAGAGCCATGAAACGCAAGCAGAATCTGCCCAGAAGGTCCAATCAGACAAAATTAGCAATTCCGAGTCCCTTCTTCTTGATATTTCTGACCCAGGAAAGCCACAGAATATCAGCAATACTCCAGTTTCCAACACTACCTCGGAAGATCCAACCATTCCCGAAGTCAAGGTCGTCTCCGAGGCCCCCATTGACCATAATGCGTCCAAATCTGATCCCAATTCGACCAACGAAACGTTGGTCCAAAGCCAAGAACCAGAAAGTCAAGAACAAAGCACCAAAATCAGTGAGACATCCAAGCCTACCACAAGTACGAACTCTATCAAAATACCGACTCGTCCAACGGACCCAGAATCTAAAGACATCTCTGACATTGCCAGCTCTCCTTTTGAGGCTGGAATGAAGGAATACTCGTCACAATCCTCGCAGTTTGAAGCAGTCAGTACAACCGACGACTATGAAGCACCGAACGAAGAACAGTACCAGCAATCCCATAAGCCTTTTGACTTCCAGACCTTCTTGTCCCAATTAAAATCAAAGAGTGCAGATCCAATCGTTAGATACGTCAGATCATTTTTATTGTCATTCACAAGACAGGGTCACACTTTCACGGCAGAGCAAAGAATAAAGATTGTCCTGGAATTCAAGGTGTTCATGAGTGAAAAGTTCACCATGTATGAACCATTCAGCTCAATGGACGATATAGACCTCGAAAATTCAAGGGAAGGGTTGGAAAAACTTATCATGAATAGAATTTACGATCACTGCTTTCCACCTGAAGCCCATCATCAATTTGCCAACCAATTGCCAAAGGCGTTTTTACAAGATATTGAAGATGATGCAGCATTTTCTGCGCAATTGGAAAAGTACAGTTGGGTGAATGGTGGTCATTTGGACGTTGACATGGAGTACTTGTCTCTGCAGAAAAAGGGTGACGTGAATTTTATGGATTACGCCGTTGCTGAACTTTCAAAGATAAATAATTATCGTGCTCCCAGGGATAAGATCATTTGTCTCCTAAATGCCTGCAAGATCATTTTCAGTTTTCTCAAGGTTAGCAAGCAAGAGACTAATGCCGATTCCTTCGTTCCATTGCTAATTTTGGTGTTGATCAAGGCCAAAACCGAAAATCTCATTAGCAATTTGCACTACATTGAAAATTTCAGAGGAGAGGAATGGTTATTGCATGGAGAAACCAGCTATTATTTGTCGTCTCTCCAAGGAGCTGTAAGCTTTATTCAAAACCTTAGCTCGAAGGAACTTACGATAGATGAAGTCGAGTATAATGCTCATATGGAAGCTTGGGAGGCTCAGGAGAAGCAGAGCTCTCAATTCAAAATAGCACAACCACAACCACAACACGTGCAGGGTGTAATGGGAAACGACAAATTGGCTTCCCAGAGACAACAGCCTAGTAGCTTGTCTCCCTCCAATGTGCTTTTGACAAGTGCTGGATTATTCACCAAGTCGATCTCGAACTTCCTCTCTCCTTCACCGCTGGAAGTTCCAGAAGGAGTAGAAGCATCCGAGTATTCCAGGCCCAACATTCCTCCACCTCTGGCAGAGCCCATTCCTCAATTGCCTGAGGTACCTGAGAGTGAGCAACTCAAACAGACCTATGGCATAATGAAAGAAATGTTTCCTAGTCTAGACACTACAGTGCTTAAAGATGTGATTTACATGAACAAGGGCGAAGTCGAAGTGTGTATAGATGCATGCTTGCAGCTCATGAATGATGTTTGATGAAAATAAATAGGATTATAAGACTAATCAACTTGAAAGGACAAGTTCCGAAAAGTAGGAAGCAAGAAAAGAATGAAACTGGGAGCAAACGCATATTTCTGGGCAACGCAATTTTCGTTCTATTCCAATGAAGCCTCTCACTTAGACACGCTAAACGGGCTCGGAAAGCTCGTTTACAGGGCTGAAATGGAGGCTGTAGAAGCACTATACTAGAAATTTGCTATTCGAAAATATTCTATTTTCAGACGTTAAATAGGACTTCATCTCTGTCAAATCAAATAATCTAGAGTGGCCATCAGTATAAACCTCGCTGGTTACCAGAATTGCAACTGATTGCATCAAGCTTCTACTTATAGTTCGTCTTATATTGAAGTGGAAGATCTGAGCAATTTGCATGTTGTCTCTGTTTGGGGAATGAAATTATTCCATACTTAATTCAGCCTCCTTCCAAAGTCAAAGGTAGAATAATTATTTGGCATCCTGCGATATTTTCTGTAACTATATTGCATTATTATTACTGGTAAAAGTCAGACCGCATATGATAGTACTGTAGTAATTGGGTCGTCGGAAATTCTCAATCAAGTAAATACTGTGATTCTCTCCAAAGTGATGATCTTTCTAGTCAAGGCTTGCTTTTATTACAATATTGAAATTTTCAAGAACAGCGTAGCTGTACTGCCGCTTGTTTGCCTTGTGATTCTTGGAGTAACAAGTACGACAAGGCAGTCATCAATATGACTTGTTAGTTTCGGACTCACCGGCTTGCCCTGGTGGTTTCTGAACAATTGTTCACACAATTTCCCTTTTCGGCTACTTCCGCTAACTTCATGGCTTGAACCCTGTCCACTGATTTTGATACCCTTACATGACGAAATTGTGGAATAATGTCTGACGGTAGTTAGTACCGAACGTGGAGATATTATTGCTCCTTGAAATAAAATACAAAATTATCAACAAGAATGTATTCAACTGCTCGATTAAAATTTGCAGTCTTATTGTCCAAAGTCCCTGTAACCTATGAAGATATAGATGCTCTATTACTTTGGTCATTGACCCATCTACTCCTGTATTTTCCTCTCCTAACAACCCCTTGTTCAACCAAGAATCTCTGCACTGAATCAAGAACTGTTCCAAGTGCATGGAAAAATTATGCCGTTGAAAGATCAACAAATTGATGTATTCGAAAACCATAGAAATACCGTGTCAAAAAAAGCTTACTAGAATTAAAGATGGTAAAAGAAAAAAGCTCCAACATTAGTGAATTTCCAGAAAGATTCGCTACATATACTTGAGAGATACATATTCTTGAGATTAAAAGACTTCCAATTAATCTACATATATCTATCTTAAATTAACTAGTACTTGAGTGCCTGTATTCATAGCTTTACACTATTCATTCCTAAGCTGAAAATAAAGAGAGATGAATTCATCAGTGTACTCCAGGAGGTTTGGGAAGATATCCATTGGTGAAAACAATTCCATCACCTACAAACTCTCCCTTTTGGTTGGGCAACTTACCACCGCCACATTTGTCTTTTGGCTGAATATCCAGGTCAATTCGGTTGAACACATCTTTGGTCAGTCTACCATCAGCAGCGTAATAGGTTGGGATACCTAACTTGGCCTTTGCATATGGCTCACAACTCCAAGAATCTTGAAACCACCAATTCTCATCAAATGATGCACTACCAGTCCGGAACAAGCCAAATTCAGGTGGAGAGATAAACTCGCCGATTTTAACTTTTTCACCCGATTCCTTGTCAATGAGACTTCCGGTCCAGCTGTGACTTCCATCGTCATGGGCTGAAGTCATAAGAATCTCGGTTGTGTAGGTCTTATTGAATTCCCAAGGGTAGTTTGTGGCACAAGAAACACCATCTTGGAAATCAGCACCTGGTGTACAGTTGACGTCTGTTGGGATAAATCCTTTACCAAATCCACTAAATGCCAAGTGGTTTACCACGCCTGGGTCACGAGGTTGCATTCCAATGTAGATTATCATGTCGTTATTGTTGGAGTAATAGTTACCGGCGAAATAGACTCCGGTGTATTCTCCGTCGATTATAGTGAAGTCTTGGGTGATCTTCACGATCTTGCCGTCAAGTTCTTTGTTACTATTATCCAACCAAAATGCGCGTGCCATTGGATTACCAGCGGTCGCAAACGACATAACGCTAAGAGCACTGAAGACCAGAGAGATGAGCATGGTTAAAAGTAGTGAAAAGCAGATAATCGTGAATATAGGTCATTAAATAGTCTCCAAGTGAAATTCTGCTTGTGAAACTATCGACTGTTATTTTCACTAGCGAACTCGTTTACTTTATCCCGCATTAAATGAATTGAGCATTTTTAGCAACCGTGATCTGAGAAGGCGAACAAAGCTCACGAATACAAAGCTTTAGAGTGTGCCTAGTTGAACAGAATCTCGCAGCTATTTCCTGTCAGGCTCATCAAGTATTAATCTGGACCTGCCGTCAGACAGCACATCAAAAGTGCCAACCAAGCGGGAACGATACCGTTGTGAAGTTAGCTCTTATTCAAAATCAAGGGCCCACAATAGAAACTTCACTCCAATTGGTTTGTCCATAATCACGGCGTTTTCTATGCATTACATCAGGGGTATAAATAACCCTACCCAACAATAAAAAAATGCAGAAGTGCTTAATTTCCCCACTCTATCCGAAATTCGCAGCCAACGCCTTTGAATATTTTTTAATCAAGAAATGGTGAACCCTGTCCCTATGACCACGGGTTTTCTGTTGTTCTCCAATATAACCTATGGGGGACTACTTGGGCACACAAATATATTGTCGGAATTGAGTCTGGACGTATTTCGATTATATGCTTCGATACTACACATTGCTTGTTAGATCTTTTTTACCGTTTCTGCGCTAGGTACTGAGCTGCACTAAACATTAAAGAATCACGAAGTCTATGTACAATTACAGCATTTTCTATGCGTGCAATTATGGGCAAAACTTACAACACTAGAACTTTGGGGATGCAAATTAGAGAAGAGGTACTTTGGTTCCCGACTTTGAGTCGCATATATTCGCATCTATTGGTATAACATACTGCAGAAAATTGAGACATGGTTAATAGATCTACCAAGGCATTTGGGGGACTATTCGACATGAAAGCTGATTTTTGACTTTGTGTCTAACGCCACTACACCCTGTAACGTAGTTAGATAGTATACTTTGCTACTTGGTTCTTCCCAATTTATATGCCACTAGTTACTGCATTACAAGTTTAATACTCAACATTAAACTATAAATGAGAATAATTCTCCCACCAAGATCAGTTTATTCCAGGAGGTTTGGGAAGAAAACCATTAGTGAACACAATTCCGTCACTCACAAATTCGGCCCTTTGGTTGGCCAACTTTCCACCTCCACATTTATCTTTTGTCTGAATGTCCACAGCAATATAATATGGCTTATCTTTGTGCACTGTACCATCTGTAAGGTAATTAGTTGGAATGCCCAACTTGGCCTTCGCGTATGGCTCGCAACTCCACGTATCATTGAACAAATAGTTTTCGTCAAATGATAGGCCCCCCGAATTAAGATTGCCAGCTTCTGCCGGTGACGTGAAAGTTGCAATTTTAATCTTCTTACCGGTTTCTTTCTCAATGAAACTTCCTGTCCAAGTGTGACTTCCATCGGCATTGACTGAATCCAAAACAATCTCAGCAGTATATGTCTTGTTGAATTCCCAAGGATAGTCCAAGGCACAAGAAACGCCTTCTCCTCCATCTGCCCCTGGTGTACAGTTGGGGTCATTCGAAGTATATCCAGATCCAAATCCGGTGAAGGCGAAGTGATTTGTCACTCCTGGGTCACGAGGCTGCATTCCAATGTAAACTTCTGTATCCAGTCTATTGCTGAACCAAAATTGAGCAACAAAAAAGACTCCAGTGTACTCTCCATCGATAATAGTGAAGTCTTGGTTGATCTTTGCAATCTTTCCGTCAACGTCTTTTCCGCCATCATAATAATATCCGAGTGCCTTTGGACCACCAAGAGCGACCACAAAGGAAATAACACTAAGAACACTAGTCTTTATATTCGACTTTCACAAGAAAAGCCCATAATACGCCATCAATAGTTTTGACCTTCATGATGATTCTGATATATCTAACTTCCTATTGATTGCAACCACGCGCTCGATTCGTCTAGTAATTATTGCGAAAAATCAATAGTAGCCAGAGCTCCTAACAGATAATCAGATATTTTCCAGAATAAATTGACCCTGAGTCGAATCCCCTCAACCTGCAGTAGAGAAACAAGACGATAGGAGCAATGCATCAAAATAGTTCTACATTGCCGAGATTCATCTACTTTCATGTGTTATTCAAACTTCCCCCTTAAAGCGGATATTTCCATTCCTTGAGCCCTGATGTCAATTGCATCGTCCTTTTGACTGGCTTCTTAAAGACATACGCAAAAAAGGCTTCCTCCAGGGATGCTTTGAACGAGAAGAATTTCAACTGGACTTTGACTACTGATCTGCAAATCTGACTCTGAAAAGTGGTATCAGTCCTGACTTGAATTGCGCTAGGACTTTATTGATAACAGCTCGGTTTCGAGGTTTAAAAATATTTCAAGCGAGTATCACGTCATGGTGCATATAATTAAAATTACAAGGTTCAATCTTGAAATCACTCATATATCTATTCAATCAATTCACCCCGTTCTACTAGACTTGGCCCTCAGTTCACACCAGCTGGCTTGGGAAGGAAGCCATTGATTAAAATGAACCCACCGCCCAGAGCAAGAGCAGCTCCCTTTTGATTTCTCTGATTAGCAGCAGCAGCACACTTGTCCTTGGGCTCAACGGCTGGAACGTCAAAGCTCACATCTGTAGCAGTACTCTTTCTACCGTCTGCGGCATAATACGTGGGGTAGCTAAATTTGGCCTTACTGTATGGCACACAGTTCCAGTCTTTACCCCACAAGTAGTTTTCATCAAAGGACAAGCCAACTGTACGGAGTAAACCAAAAGATGCTGGAGTATTGAATACACCGATCACAACTTTGTTCCCATTGTCCGGGTCAATGATATATCCTGTCCATGTGTGACTACCATCGGCATTGGTTGCAGTCACAACAACCTCGGTAGTGTAGAACCTGTTCAATTTCCAAGGGTATTCGATGGCACAGGAAACACCGCTACCTCCATCGGCTCCATTTCGACAGTTGGGGTGAGACGTCGTGGGTCCCGCTCCAAAAACACTGAAAGCAACATGGTTTGTCACTCCTGGAGGACGAGGCTGGAGTCCGATGTACATCACATTTCCGGTTATAAAAAAGTATTCCGTAGCAAAGTACACACCAGTATATTCTCCATCCATGACACTGATCGTTTGAGTTCCTCTAACAACCTTATTATCAAGGGCCAGATCACCGTGAAATCGAGCGTGTAGAGAACTTCCAGCAGCAGCAGTGGAACAAGCGACAAGGAGTTGGATGATCAGAGATAATTGCATTTTAATTATTTTGGTACCTTCCAATATATGATTGAATGATTTCTTAGTGTATGAACTATTGATCGAATATTCAGGAACAACTCTCTATTTTATACATTTTATATATTTAATGGGGCTTCTCTACGGCTAATTCTGAGTACCGAATACCTAATGATATCTAATAGCTCACTACACGGCTATACCTGGAAAAATAACTAGTAATTGCAGCCGAGGACCCTTGAACTGTATTGAATACTTACGAACATGCAACATTTCCAACCAGAGCTTCAAGTAAATACTATTAAAGTCGTCCTGTCGGGTAATTCTGAAGGTTCTGTCGAATATCTCCTCACTACGCCGCGTAACAGCGTGACGAAAGAAGCATTGCATGAGAGTTAAGTTTGATTGCAGAGTTTCATCCACATGTGTTAATCGCTTGATTTTCCACTTTTTGTCTGCACATATGCCATCTACGTGCTCCGGTCCCGGACTTGTACGATGTAAGGATCGACTTGCTTCAGTTAGTAGTGTGTTTTCCTTGGTAATTCAGGATTTCTCCGACGGTTCAAGGCTAACGAAACTATCGGCTGTAAGTTGACTTCTGAAGAACGCGTTTTACTCTGTGATGTAAAATTATCTGCTCACGATTGCCTCGAATTGCAAGTACCAACGCATCGCATATTCAGCATTCTTGCAGAATTAAAAATGGCTTACAAGCAAACTACTGGCACTTGGCAGGTTATTCATATTTTTCATAAAAGCTGGATTCTAGGCCCAGCCCTAGTCAAGGGGGGCTAGAAGCATGATGTTTCTTGATGCGCCAAAATGGACGAACTTGCACCCATCAGGTAGATCCACAGTCTAGTCAAGGAAACCATTGATGAACTCGAAACCGCCTGGAATAAGCACTCCCTTCTGGTTTCTCTGGTGGGCAGCTGCAGCACATTTGTCTTTGGGTTCTTCATCTGGGGTGTCGATGCTCACATTTTCAATAGTATATTTGCTACCGTCAGCAGTGTAGTAATATGGCACGGTCATGGTGGCCTTGGCGTATGGCAAACATTTCCAATCGTCACCCCAGGTGTAGTTTTCGTCAAAAGAAATACCGTAGCAGTCATGCAAACCAAATGATTCAGGAGTGCTAAATACACCAATCTCGACCTTGTCGCCAGTCTCCTTGTCAATGAGATTTCCGGTCCAGGTGTGACTGCCATCCGCATTGGTTGCAGTCAAAAGCACCTCGGTAATGTAGGTCTTATTAAATTCCTAAGGGTAGTCAATACCACAAGAGACTCCTGGGTCATTGTCGGCACCAGGCAGACAGTTGGGGTGATCCGAAACGGCTCCGTCTCCGAATCCACTGAAAACTAAGCAATTCTTCACACCTGGAGAACGAGGCTGGAGTCCAATGTAAATAATGTGTCCAACGTGGGTGAAGTATTGGGTAGCAAAGAAGACAACACGGTACTGACCATCGATGACAGTGATCTCTTGAGTTCCTCTAACAATCAGATTGTCGAGCGAACCGGGACCATAGTAAAAAGCGTGAACTGAAGCTCCAGCAGCAGCCTAGGAACAAAGAGGAAGAAGTTTGACAATATTGGAGAATTTCATATTAAATTGTTGTAATGAATAATGAAGGGTTCCTGAAGCAGATTAACGGCTTTTTATAGTGGATTCAACACCAATCACTCCAATCACTCCTATTACTCTTAAGTTGCAGCAATTATGACTTCCATAAAAATATTGTGTGGTTTTTTTACTGCAACGCAGTCCTTGTCTTCTATTAAAATGTGAATTGGACCACCAAGTCTGTCAAGTTTTAATAATCTAAAACTACTAAAACAATTAAATTACTTAGTTTATTTCTGTCCATCGATCAAGGCTCTCCTTCGCAGCACAGAGAATAGTTCTAACCTCTGCAGCCTGAGAAATTTATCTACATGGGTTCTTGGCTCCTGTATCAAACACCGAATTGAAGAACTTTGTTGCATTCACTGGACTCATTATCACACCATTGGTAGGTCCCCTGGAATTATCGCGTTATTTAGACCTTACAAACTAAACTGGCTTCGATCCAAAGCCCGTAACCTGCTTATTTTGCAAATTTAACTGGAACTCGAACCAACTGGACTAGTTTGGTATGGTAAAAATATGAAAGCTTACAAGAGCAATTTGGTATACCATTAATTTTGCCACTGTGTGGACCATCGGAGTCAATTGTGTTTGACATTGCAATATCCGACATTACCACTAATACACATTATTAGGTTGTTAAGGTGGTTCAAGAACAGTTCAATAAAACCATATCTTGGATTGTCGCCGTGAAGATCTTGCGGCCAATTTCCTGAATGACAAAACCAAAGTACAATTTAGAAGAAAAGTGCCACATTCTAATAGTCGCTAGAATGTAATAGCCTGATCCAATTCAATAGCTGTGCCAAATTTCTAATAATCGACTGTGCATCAACTAATACCAATTTCAATATTTTCAGACCATAATCAGATAATGCACCACATTCCAAGCTATTGAAAAAAGCGGATATATGTCATGTTGGCCTTAGAGCTACTAGCTATATCCTGTTCATCTAATTAATCGTGTCTTCAAATCCTCAAATCAAAAAAAGAAGTGCTCCACGGCAGGTTCGAACTGTCGACCTTCAGATGACACAACAATATGCTATGAGACTGACGCTCTGCCAACTGAGCTAGTGAAGCAACTCCGTGTCGACGATGAGAGAAACCTACAGACAGCTCAAAATGGCCCCATAACTTGGATTAATTTGTGGGGTTAAATTTGGAACCTGACGTAACCAAGGTCCAACCATTTTCCGTTGGACTGACAAATGAAATTGTGCAACATTTTCAATCCAATTCCGTTATCATACTTTAACTAGGTCTTCTCTCCTCCAGATAACATCCGCGATAGTTTAGTGGCTAGAATTACCGCTTGTCGCGCGGTAGACCGGGGTTCAATTCCCCGTCGCGGAGCTTTCTGTCTGCGCAAATGGTTTAGTGGTAAAATCCAACGTTGCCATCGTTGGGCCCCCGGTTCGATTCCGGGTTTGCGCATTTTTTTCATTATCAACAAGACCACGACTAATAGGAAGCAGGGTTGAATATTTCCCTACTGGAAATTCTTATTTTTGACCGAATGAAACAGTCGTTATCCGTTATTGCTATTGTCTGCATTTGGACCGTTAGCTGTTGCAGTATGGTGGGTGCACATGTCCGATTTAAAACGCGTTTGTTCGACTTAATTGCAAAAGATGGCTTGGAAGTTCTAATACATTTGAAAACAATTGTGGTTATGTACTTATCACGGGTAATCAAAACAGGGTAGGAATTGCGGGACATGATTTGTGATTGGTTATGGAATCTACCTGAGAAATGCCTCGGGATATTACCCTGTTGGTTTAGGTACCATTTTAAATATTTTTCGCAATTGTAGCAAACCAGATTGTCTACAACTAAACTCTAACCATAAAGCTTGTGATTCAATAGTAATTGCCGCTGTGCGCCCCGCTTATTTCGACTATTTTGCTAATGTAATCATGGTAAACCAGACGACTGGAAATACAAAACAGTTCGAAACCAGAGTAACATGGGCTCATTCTGGTGAAGTTACTACAAGAGAGGCAGTCTAGAATTCGATTGGGCCATCGGCACTGCGGATCACCATACAAGGCAAACAGGTAACGCCAATAGGGGAACCTAGCAACTTTCGGAACTTTGCAACCACGGAATAATGCAATATTGGCATCTAGAGCCCAATTGACTACGGAATTTCAACTCCTTGCAACATTGAGAACGAAAGACTCTGGTCCAGAACCAAGAGCATAAAGCACAACCATAAACAGTCACATAATATTAGACATAATAATACAATGTACCACGTTCTGCAAGCCGGCCAAAGTCTAATTAGCGCAAGTAGCTAAGGGTCAATTCCTCTAGCCACTGCTGCTAGGGTGGGCCTGTTTCGACGACTAGGGTTTACTAGTTTTCCTCATTTTTCAACTTCCAGTTGTCTCGAGGAACTAGCACCGGATCAGTGCAAGCCTCTCACTATGTATATTAGAACCTGGCTCAACGCAACAGCATTGCATTAGAGTATCCAAAAGTCACAATATTCACCATCTGTTGAAACCACTTGCTTTCCTAGATTCCACATATCAGGTAACACTAGACCTCTCTTACCACCTACACCACCACGCTCAACCAGACTTCCAAATAGTAGCCCAACCCCTTCCCAATGTGTGTGTATGGATGAAGCCTGCACAGAAAGGCGGATATGTGGAACTAAGACTCCATTTACATTGCCTTTTCAACAAATCCACATTGCTATACTGTTCATTTATCTTCCTCTCGATCGCACTGGTACCCTTCGTTAACTCTTTTTTCCAATCGCAAGGTTGCGTAGTGTAGTGGTTATCACTTTCGGTTCTGATCCGAACAACCCCGGTTCGAATCCGGGCGTGACCTTTTTTTGTTGAACATCTCACCACACAGAGAAGACCCATTACCCCGTGCTATGTACCAGACTCTACCGTGCCGACTTCAAACCCGTTTTCGGAAACCACAGACCGTGGCCAGACTCCACGGCCTCGGACCTAAGAAGGCCGGTCGTGCGCCTACCGGGACCACAGATAATCTGGGGCTAATGCCGATTTTACCAACTCCTCCATCTTCTCCAGACCTGACGCCATGTCCCAGCCTTTGTCGCCTATAAGTAGTCCCGACCCTCCGGACGACGGACCCCTTAAAATTCTAGTCCAAAATCCGCCAAAAAATCCCGAATATAACGATGAAATAACCATCTTGTCTTACCCCGGAACCTTCGACCTCTCCTCCCAAAACGACCGGCCCGACCTCAGAAGCCTCAAATACAAGTCCTCCACCGAGCACTTGGACTGCCCCGTGTGTCAGCAGCCTTTCACCGACCCTTTGACCACGATTTGTGGCCACACCTTCTGCAAAGAATGCATCTATGAATGTCTTCGAATGTCCAACAGATACGAAACCCCCAGTGGCGCAGAGCTTTCGGGATGCTGTCCATTGGACAGAACGCCCTTGTCTTGTGCCAACACCAACGAATTGTTTCCCACGCCGCTCCTCATCACCAACCTCATCGACGATCTCAAGGTGTATTGTCTTAACAATGAGCGAGGATGCGACTGGGAGGGCAGCAGATGGGAGTTGGAGCACCATGTCATGGTGGATTGTGGCCACACCGGGGTGCGGTGCAACGGAATCCGCCACGACGGCCATGTGTGTGAATTGTTGATTGAAAGAAGACACATGGACTGCAACAACTACTGCGTACACACAGTGTTTCCCTGTGAGTTGTGCGCCCACAACATCACCAAGGTCACTCAGGAAGAGCACTTGGCCCAAGAGTGCCTGGAAAACTACCAGTCGTGTGACCTCTGCTCAAACGACATGATTCTAATGAAAAACCTCGCCAAGCACAAAGAAAACTGCTCGAAAATCGGTCACGTCAAGTGTCCTGCCCACGAAATAGGGTGCAAGTGGGTGGGCAATAGCGAGGCATCGTTGGAGATCCACCTCCAGTCGAACTGCCAATTAAATCTGTTCTTGCCTTACTACCAGAAAATGAACGAAAAGATGGAATCCTTGGACAAGGAGAACGGTTTCTTACAACGACAAATCAATAAAATACTCGATTCGATCATACAGGGAAAAATTACGAATCTAGGATATAGCGAGGCCATCGAGGAAATTAACAAAGATGGCTTCGAAGATCAAGCCAAGTTGGAGTACTTGAATTTCGAGATGGACAGGCTCAAGTTCGAAATTGACGAGAAGATAGTTCCATTCATGGCTCGTTCGAAAAATACAGAACGGGATACTATGCTTAACAACCTTATCAGTGACAATATCATGATGAGAGAAGACTTGAATGTGCAGAGAATGCTCATTAATAGTCTTCGCAAGCAGATACAATTTAGTCTCTTCACAAGAAGAGGCGGTTTAATGACTAACATGACACACACCGGCATGAACGGAACGGGAATTCCTATTACGGGAGAAGAAACCACGGATTTGTTGGATTATTCCAGCAGAAGCAGCTCCGAAGAAAGACTTAACATAAAGCTTTAGATGACTTGTTTGACTTTCAGACTATTTCACTTTAGATTTTTTGAATGAGCTATGCGTTACTCTAATTCGGTGAATTTGGGTGCAAAAAGCATCATTGAAGACAAGCAAATAGCCCGTCTCTAGCTTTCTTGGTTGTCTGAATGGAATTTCTTGATTGCCAAAACTGTCTCGACAGACTTAGCACGAGGAAGCAATGTTCTCGTAGCCGATTATTGACATATATAAAACTGGATAAGCCCTATAGACATACTTTTTCGAAGTTACGAAAGTAAAAGTGGAATCTTTTTAGCTTTATCTACTCAATAGCCACCTAAGCATGACGGTAGTAAACGCTTGAAAAAGTCCATTCCAACCAGAAGTAGCCGTTTTGCTATGCTAGCAATAAAAACCGTACTTTAATACAGTACTTCCGAAGATTCAGCCTTGCCAGATTCCGTGTATTTTTAGTCAATCTGCATCTCACTCGTTTCAAATGTCAGGTACGAAGTGAAGTAGATGATCAATAACTTCTCAAATATGCGAAGTACAGATTAGAAGAACCAGTACTTCTCTTCCTCTATGAACCCTTTGCCGGTCTTTGCTATCCGGTCTTTGAACCTCGGTGTTTGCCAGACGGAAAATTACAGTCCGAAATGAACACACACGTAGTACTACGACATTTCATTTAACAATAACTAAAAGAATTGACACTATTCTCATACCAACCAATTCCAAATCTTTCCATTTATCTGCCATTTTTCAACTTACTCTCATTCTACCGTTTTCACATTTCGGCGACTGCCTGTCATTTTCACAGCCTAAATTTCACAGCTTTTTCCACATGGCCGACAACATCCACCACCAAAAACGTCTCCTATATGCACTTTTGTCTCGTGATTTTCACCGAAGTCCGATCAGTGCAGCAAATGCCCACATTTGCGTTGTTTCCGGCGGATTTCGGCGGATTTGAACCCCAGATGTGGAGGTGGTGGCTCTTCTTGAAAATTGTACCTGCCCATTTAGGCAATTGGTGTACGTCACAAGCCGACCCCACCTTGGCCCCGCATCCAGCACCGTGGAAGAAGCCGGAAAAGGGCAGCAAAAGGGCAAAATGTGGGCTTTTCGGCTCCAAAAAAAACCAGGGGAAGCTATTCTATGGACGTGGTGCTACATTTTGCCGTTGTTTCCAGGTCCCTGGCTCGTTTCCTCGACGAGAAACAGGGCCTTGTTTGTCCAGACCCCACCGCGAATCTCGCTGTCTCCCCAGAAAATTCTCCCTAGAAAATTGCACCCTCGCTAGCTCTCGCTGGAAAAACCCACTCCACGTGGAATGCCAGTGCCAATACAGGCCCATTCCACGATTGTGCCATACTACATACCTGGGTGAATGGTCGTACAAGCCGCTGATGTCGCCTAGAGTCACTTCCCATACTAATCTCGCCATTTCTCCCCATCATAACCTCCCATACTATCACCACCTCCATTCTCTCCATTCCATTTCTCCTTCACCACTTCTCGCTACACATTCGCCCTAATCCCCTCACTCTCGCTACGCTCGCCCTACTTTGTCCCTTCTTTCTCCCTACGCTCGCTCTACGTTCTCCCTATTCTCCCTATTCTCCCTATTCTCGCTATTCTCCGTATCTTAGCACATGGCCTCGGACCTCAACATTTCATTATCACACTCTTTGGCCCCACTTCTGTCAACTCTAGTCTTCTCTTTGTCCACCGCCTTTATCTGGCCCCATTGCCCTCCACCATCCACTAGCCATTTCCACCATTAGGGCCCCCCGTGTCCTCCCCTAGTGCCTCTTTGCTCCACCTATCCTCCCACTTCTCCATTATGGAAACTCTCGAAATCCAGTCCAAGGACTTCTTGGTCAAGTGGGTCCATGCTCCCGACAACTCCACCATCGATTGGCAGGTCAAGCCGTTGAAGAAGTCCATCAACTTGGCCATCTACAAGAAGAAAGACGAACGAGTTGCTGCAGAAGACGAGAATGGCTCGTCTTTGGCTCCTCCTTCTCCTTCGTTTGGCGCTGAAGAAAACGAAGTCACGCCTCCTTCCAATGGCCTGAGCTCCACCTCCCTCCGCAACCGGTCCGGCTCCATTGCCAGCGTCAACCGCTTCACGGAAAACAACGTTTTCCGGACCAAGTCCCGGTCGTCCACGTTCTCGTCGTACCTCAGCAAGTCGGACTTGAGTCTCTTGAAAAACTACAACAAGTTGCTCTCGGACGAATTGGTCCAGGGCACGTTCGAGGTGTCCAAGGGAGGCATGTTCGCCTTCATTTTCGACAACTCGTTCTCCAAAACCACCGGCAAAAAGGTGTATTTCAGCACCAAGGTGGTGAAGAATGCCCCCGATTTCCCCCGTCGCCAGGTCTCCTTCAACAACAAGCTTGCCAAACCGCCCACCAAGAAGCCCGAACCCGAGGACGAGTCCAACGGCACCATTCTCCGTCCCAAAAACGGCGAGTTGTTGCAGTCCATCTTGTCCAAAAGACGCAGAAAGAAGCTCCAGGGCTTCGGCAAGCGCTACTTCGTGTTGAACTTCAAGTACGGCACCTTGTCGTACTTCCGGGTCAACGACAACAAGTTGCGGGGCCAGATGCCCATCAAGCATTCGGTGGTTTCGGCCAATCCCAAGACCAGAGAAATCATCATTGATTCCGGAATGGAGATCTGGGACTTGCGTGCTCTCAACGACCTGGATTTCGAGATCTGGGTCGACGCCTTCAACCAGATCAAAGAAGGCAATGGCCTTGCTCGTGACGAAGACGACGACGACGAAGATGGCGAGGAAGACGACGATGAAAAGGACACCGAAAACGACGCCAATTTCGTCACCAGAGACCTCGAGGAGATCGCCCTCAAGTTGGACAGACTCAAGATCGAGTCAGGAACCCGTTTCCCCGAGGAATTTGCCGATAACATCGACGAAATCTCCCAAGATGTCAAGCAATTGCTCTCCAAAATAAAGGGCGACCAGTCCCACGGAGCCAGGTCGTCCAGATCTCACGATGCATTCTCGGTCTTCTCCACCAACGAATTCTACGATGCCCACGAATATGTCGACGAATTGAGTGCAGGCGTGGTGTTGTTGGACTTGCCCAATGAAGAAAAGGAAGCGTACGAACGAGTGCCCAAAATCAGATCGATTAGCGAGGCCTTGACCGACGCTTCATCTACAACGTCGTCGGAATCAGAAAATGGCAATGCCCTCAACATCATGCAAGAAGAAGCAGTAGAGGAAGAACACAGCGAGACCTCGGAAGAAGAGGCCGACGATGATCTCTATCCATTGCCATTGAACCAAATCAAGAGAAACTGCGATATTCCGCCATGTGACCACTCTCCCTCCTCCTTTGTCTCGTTCATCAGAAAGAACGTGGGTAAGGACTTGTCCACCATTGCCATGCCTGTGGACATGAACGAGCCTCTTAGTGCCTTGCAAAAATACACCGAGATGTTCGAGTACTGTGATTTGATAAATAACGCCCTTCACCCTTCCTTCAGTGAGTCTTCAGGCGAGAAGATCTTGAGAATTGCCGCATTTGCTATCAGTTACGTGTCCAGTGCCCGTGCCAAAATCAGAAACAACCGTAAGCCGTTCAACCCGTTGTTGGGTGAGACCTACGAGCTTGTTAGAGAGGATTTGGGCTTCAGAATGATCAGTGAAAAGGTATGCCATAGACCTGTGATCTTTGCATTCCATGTTGAATCTGAACATTGGACCTTTTCATTCAGTCCTGCTCCAAGTCAAAAGATCTGGGGACACAGTGCTGAAATTATCACCAAGGGTACTGCCAAATTGACTGTCAAGAAGACTGGCGAGGTATTCTCTTGGAGCCATCCCTCCACGATGTTGAAAAATATTATTGCTGGAGAAAAGTACACCGAACCCTCCTCCTCCATGACTATCAAGTCTTCCACTGGGTACAAGGCGGTGATTGAATTTGCCAAGAGTGGTATGTTCAGTGGACGTTCGGAAGATTTGACCATCACGGCCTACGATTCTTCTAGAAAGGCGTTGCCCTACACTGTTAGTGGAAAGTGGACCGAGTCGTTGACGTTGAAAACAGGCAGCACTCAGAAATTGATCTGGCAGGCCGGAGATTTGTTACCTAATTACAAGAAGAAGTTTGGATTCACCGAATTTACCGGAACCCTCAACAAGATCACTGAAATTGAAAAGGATAAAATGGCACCTACCGACTCTCGTTTGAGACCTGATATTCTGGTTTACGAGCAAGGCAACGTTGAACTGGCTGAGGAGCTCAAGGTCAAGCTCGAAGAGGACCAGCGTACTCGTAGAAAGCAGATGGAGGATGCAAACCAAATCCACGTTCCCCAATTCTTTAAGCATGTTGGTGGAGAGGAAGGTGTGCCTGATTCTGGAGAATGGGTCTACATCCGTGGAGAAAAGAGTTACTGGAACAGAAGAAAAAACGGAGACTGGGACGGATTAACACCATTGTGGTAGTTAGTGTATATTTAGACTCAATGCGCATAAGAAGAAGAATATGTTGTAGTCAATAGAAAGGATGGGAGATAGGGTAAATCGTCTTGCTTTGATATTTGAAATTTTGAAGAATTGCAAATATATCAGAATTTTCCAAAAACAGTCATTCAAATATTTACAATTCTTCACTCAGGAGCAATTACTATTTAGATGCTAGACCAGGATGGCGACTAACCAAACAAAGCAACGTTACAGGATAGAACATCATGCTAGACAGTGAAACGTTGTGTTCGAGATCAAGTAAACAGTAAATCGAGGGTGCAGCGATTTCATCTCAAACATTTGATTGTCAAACATTTGGATTTCAAACACAGACGCCCAAGCGCCAGACTAGCGACCAAGGCTTAAATGTGGGAAAATAGAGACGGAGGCTTTAGCGGTGTTCCTGAATAATTTTCTGAAGTGTAGCAAGGTATTTTTTGACACTCACCCCAGTCCCATAGAAAGTCATAGCTAGGGAAACATTGAGGGTAGCGAACTGTGCTACTATCGATCCTTTTCTGTTACTTTCTATTAACTACAGTCTCTCTAATCTATTGTCAGAGCACATTGAATCGTAATTATACTGTCAAACCTTAATTCGATGGTGGCTCCTCCTCTGAGCCTCTGCTGATGCATGCAATTTCTGTTAATGCAGCTTCGTGCGTCTTGGCCACATTGAGACAGTCAGCTACAGGACACCAAAAACACGTCTGGAGGCCCCAAACTGCCGGGATTTTGCGACAGACACCACGTCACGGTCCACAAGAACCCGGAATTCGTTTTGGCCGCACTTTCCAGCTCCAGAGCCCCGTTTTGAACCAGGTCTGAAGTCCAGACCACTGTCCTTGCCGACCGTTGCCTGCATGCGTGCACCCCTCGCACCTGCCCAAAACGGCAAAATGTCCACACTGCAGCTTCCATACTCCGTGACATGCTTCTTTACCGCATTCTACCCTTTTCATAACACTGCCCGAATCCACCCACATATCTACTTCTGGAGCAGCTGCTGATGTGCATCATCTAATCGCCACTTCTTCTTTTGCTTCTTTTCTCACTTCTTCTTCTTCCTCACGTCCAATCTGACTGCGTTGTCTGTCGTGAATTGACTGTTTGAATTGACTGTTGAGAACTGACTGCCGTATCTAAGGTGACTGCCTATCGTGTCTGTCTGATTCCACTGCTCCAGGCTTCAATCCCAGTGCTTCTCAACACTTTATCCCTGCAATAGACGCCCAGCCTGAGGCCCCTGTTTCCTGTGCAAAAACACCTCAATTGCCACTGCTTTGATCCATCTTGTGTCCCTGACTCAGCGTTTGCAACAAAGTGAACATTCTCCATACTCGTCGCCTCCACATCATAGGGACACTATACACATCAGAGGATCACTACACATCAGAGGATCACTACACATACCATAAAGTGGCACTTTACACGCTGATCTCCCTTTGTTGACTACCCCTTCTGTTGTGATTACTGACTTCTCCTTTCCGCGTCATTCTCCACTTCTTTCCTCCTAGTCTCAGCCTCACACTACGCGTTGATCTGCATCACGACCTGCAAACATTTTCGAAAACAACAGACGTGATCTAAGTAAGAATTCCCTGGATCTAGAGCCACTTCAACAAGTATCTAGCTTTGACCAGACCACAACATCACGAAATATCACGGATCACAATCAAACTAGTTCACCAGATCACAATCAAACTATTTCATCAGATCACAAACAATAGATCCAATTTCACCATACCCATTTAACACATACTCCCCTTCACCATGACTTCCAAAATGGCCAGCTTCTTCAGCCGGTCCCCCAAAAATCACGCCTACGACGACGTCGCCGACATCTCCCAGTCCATGGAAAACGTCTCCATCTCCTCCAACATGATGGACGTCGACTCCTCGTACCGTGGCTCCGACTCACAGCCTCCACGGACGCCCCAGCACCAGCTGACCGCCAACGTGCTCAACAAGGAGAACATCACGCCCTTCAGCTCCCCCACCAAGTCCATCCTCCACAACTCGCCCCAGGGCTACGCCCTTCCAGCCCGGTTTCCCTACGGCCAGCAGCTTCCCCAGGGCCAGAACGTACCCCAACCAGCCCCGGCTGCCCCTTCGACCCCAGCACAGGCCCAGCTCCACCAGAACATCACGCAATTGCAACCACCCAACCAGAAAAAGCTCCTGAAGGAGGAGTTCTACAAGAAGGCCAACTCGCCCAAAACCAAGCGCTTGGCCTCGGTGGCCCAGTTGTACTTCTTGGACTACTACTGCGAGATGTTCGACTACGTGATTTCTCGCCGTGAACGGACCAGAATGGTCGAAAACAAGCTCTTGAGCGACCCCAGCTTCAACGCCAACCCACAACGCCAACAGTTGGAGTGGAAAAACTACATTGGAAGGGAACGGGCGTTGTTGCGCAAACGGCGCTTGAAACCCAAGCACAAGGACTTCGAAATGATCACCCAGGTGGGCCAGGGTGGCTACGGCCAGGTGTTCTTGGCCCGTAAGAAGGACACCAAGGAAATCTGCGCCCTCAAGGTGTTGAACAAGAAGTTGTTGGTCAAGTTGGACGAGACCCGCCATGTGTTGACGGAACGTGATATCTTGACCAATACCCGCAGTGAGTGGCTTGTCAAGTTGTTGTACGCGTTCCAGGACCCCGAGAAGGTGTTCTTGGCCATGGAGTTCGTGCCTGGTGGTGACTTCCGTACCTTACTTAACAACACCGGATACCTCATTCCCCCTCATGCCAGATTCTACATTAGCGAGATGTTCTGTGCCGTGAACTCCTTGCATGAATTGGGCTTCACCCACCGTGATCTCAAGCCCGAAAACTTCTTGATCGACTCCAAGGGCCACATCAAATTGACCGATTTTGGTTTAGCAGCTGGAACTGTGTCCAATGATAGAATCGAGCTGATGCGTCTCAAGTTGAAGAGCTTGGAAGACCTTGACAGCTACGAGGTGCCTTCCAGATTGATGCTTGAACGTCAAAAGATCTTCAAGCAATCCCAGGGCCATCACAATCTCGCCAATTCCATCGTTGGATCGCCAGACTACATGGCCTTGGAGGTGTTGGAGGGCAAGAGCTACGACTACACCATTGACTACTGGTCGTTGGGATGCATGCTTTTCGAAGCATTGTGTGGGTACCCACCATTCTCTGGTTCCAAGCAGGACGAGACTTACTACAACTTGAAGCACTGGAAGTCTTGTTTGAGACGCCCTCAAACGAAAGATGGACGGTTCGTGTTCAGTGACCGTACTTGGAATTTGATCATCAAATTAATTGCCCTGCCTTCGGCACGACTTCGCAACTTCAAACAACTCCAGCAAATGCCCTATTTCAAGGACATTGACGACTGGGAGAATTTGCGCACCAAGACTCCTCCCTTCACTCCACAGTTGGACAACGAAGAGGACGCTGGTTACTTCGATGACTTCGAAGACGAGGAAATGATGATGAAATATAAGGACGTTTTTGCCAGACAAGAACACAACGAGCAGTTGTTGGAGAAATCCAGCTCTAAGAACAAGGCCTTGGGCCAGAATAATTTCATTGGTTTCACCTTCAAGCATAAACTGAATCCCAACAACAAGTTTGCCAATGGAGAGGTCAACTTGTTGAATATTGGAGGAGGAAATGACAGAAACAGGTTGGACCCATTGGCAACCTTGTATTAGATGCATTTTTTCTATAGTATTGATTGAATGGGGTTGCATTGTTTTTGTTTGTATACGATTCTGAGGTTTCAGAAGTAGTAGTAGAGGATGTTGTGATTGTTTATAGAAATTGGATAAGTTAAATTGAGAGTTCTGATCTCTGGAAAGAGTTGTTTTTTGACAAGGACTATATTGGATGTATAATCATGAAACTGTATTATGAAGAAATCATGAAAGCAGTTTAATAGTGCCTATTTATGAATATTATGACTGAGTAATTCATGGAAGAAGTATAGGATGAAATACGAATAAAATAGTACATAAAGAATAGTTTAGACTTTCAGAAGTAAAGAATAAAATATCCAGTATGAGAGTCTACAGATTAATTTCTTCCTAAAGATGAATCGACTGCAAAGAATAAAATATCCAGTATGAGAGTCTACAGATTAATTTCTTCCTAAAATGAATGGACTTCCATACTTCAATACATATGTAACCATTATGATCAACCAATTCTTTCTTCACTGCTAATATCCAACCAAATTTCAATTAAACCCTTTTCAAAGTAGCCATTTCCTTTCTTCTACACTTCAATTTAACAATGCTATTACATTCTGTATCATAATATACACCGACCTCCATTTAGGCCCTCCATACATAGTCCGTTTCTACCTTCTTCTGCACGTACTTGCGCTGGAACTTGCGGTGGATCTCTTCACATTCACCCACACTCTGGGAGATGGCGTCAAAAACCTGTTCTTCCGAGAAATCTCCCTGACTTTCAAGCAACAATAACTTTTGGGCCTTTCCGTCTTCGATACTGAAGCAGACCACATGATGAGAGTCACTTTCCGTCAACTGCTTCCACGTAGGGTTCTTGACGAGCTTGTTTTGGATAATGCAGAAGGAAAGGGCAGCGAACGAAAACTTCAATGCAATGTTGGCGTCAATCAATGCATAGTAGGCACAATTTATCGCAGCACTGAGCTCGTTGTTGGTGTACACATTGGTCTTGCCTTCGTTGGAAAGAAACTGCACCACTATTTGGATAAGTTGGCGGGGATACTTGTATCTGATGATGATGCTCTGCAACAAGGAGCGGAGTTTGTCCTCAAGAAGCTTTTCTCGGGTTGTTCCCGAGCCTTTGGCTGGTCTGATGACAACTTCCAAGCATGCCTGATTGGGGAGTTCTTGTCTGGATTTGGGCTCACTGGGACCGTTTATGGACACTAGCACACGGGTCGTGTCCGTGGCTAGTTGTGAAGAGCCGTCGGATCTGCTGAGAACACCGGTTTCGACTTGGTGGGACATGATGAAGGGTTGGATAAGTAGAGGTGAAAAAGCTGGATACTAGCGCACGTGATATAAACGGAGTGCATATAAGCGAGATGAGTCTGTGTGCAGGATGTTACGATGAGATGGAAGGATGGTGAAGAGGGTTTAGAATCTACTTAGAGGCAAAGAGGCTAGCTAAGGTACTGTAAAACAGAGTGGAGAGCATTCTTGTACAATTTGCAGGTGATTGGACACTTGTAGCTTATTTTATAAATAAATAAAAGGAAGGGACTTAATTGAGATTAACTGGTAAGAAAGCGATTCATAAGTGAAGATGGATAGCTCATATCATCCACCTTGGGTTCATTCAATATTTTTACCTATCAGACTCCTTGCAACTAGCCCGAGACCTTGTTTCCATCGATATCATCCACACCTCAAGTCACGTGACACATATTAAACAAGCGTTCCTTTCCACTTACACAACCCAATGGAAGACTACGCCAAAGACCTAGCTGACGACTTTGACAGCTCAGATGCATCGAACAACGAACTAGAAGTGGAAGAAGAAGAGTTCCAACAACTTTCCCCGTCGAATTCCGCCAAAAATGACGCTCCTTTTGAAGAAAGACTCAAACACCTTCTCGAAACGTCACTCCTAGATTCCAGGCTCCAGGCCATTCTAGATGGTTCAGGAAGTGAGCAGGTCCAGGATTTTCATTCTTTTTCTCGAGTCTATCCGCTTATTCCCGAATTGAAACAGCGAATTGCCAAATACACCGATGAACACGAGTCAGACTATGCAGAGCTTCTCTCCTTCGTAAATGAAGAGAACCAGAGTGAAGAGTACAAGTTTCTATTGGCCGCCAACGAAATATCGACCTTGATCAACCAGGATATCGAAATCTTTCACACTTTGGTGAAAATTCAGTACAAAGTGGTGTTTCCAGAGTTGGAGTCTTTGGTGATGAACCCCATTGATTATGCCCGTGTTATCAATATTATCAGACAAGATTTGGCCAATATCAAGCAATATGAAAATGAAATCAAGCCCATTATCTCCAACGAGAAAGTTTTAGTGGTTATTATGGCAGCAATTCAACAGGTAAAGAACCAGTTCACTCTCGATGAGAACGACATGGGCAAAATCTTGTCCTGCTGTGCTATTCTAATGGAACTTGACGAGGTGTTGAGTGAATTGTCGAATTTTATAACCAAGAAATTGGCCAAGTTTGCACCTAACATCAGTGCCATAATTGGACCCATAGCCACTTCTCAACTCTTGATTGCAACTGGTTCTCTTAAACAACTAGCACTCACACCCTCGTGCAATCTCGCCTCTCTAGGAGTCAGAGACTTATCTTCTAGGTCCAAGACCAAGTTTAGATACAGACAAGCAGGTTACTTGTACCATAGTGATTTAGTGAGGTCTCTTCCAGAAGATATAGTGAGACAGGCATTACGAATTATTAGTGGGAAAGTGATTCTAGCAGCTAGAATGGACCTTTCCAACTCGTACCCCGATGCAAGTATCGGAAGAGCATATTTGGAGGATATAAATGTCAAAATAGATAAGTTATTGGCACCTCCAGACCAACAACCAGAAAAGGCCTTGCCTGTGCCGAAGGAGCAAAAGTCCAAGAAAAGAGGAGGAAAACGGGCCAGAAAATTGAAAGAAAGAACCCAGATGTCGGATTTGCGCAGGGCACAGAATAAAATGGAGTTTGGAAAGGAAGAAGACACAGTCATGGACGCCTTTGGCGAGGAGATTGGTCTCGGTATGAGCAGAAGTGGAGACGGAAGAATTGGACAGATCAAGATCAATAAGAACCCCAGTGCCCGTATGTCGAAAGCAATGACAAACAGATTACAGAAACAGGGCCAACAGCAAAACCAGCACGCTATAGACGATTTTGATGCTATTTTGCTTCCTACAGTTGCAGTTCCAGAACAGAAAAAAGTGGCGAAGGACAAGTGGTTTTCGGGCATGTTGAAACGGAAGCCAGAAGAGGGTAATGAGGTTGGTGAATCGAAAAGAGCAAAAATAGAAGAAGAGAAGCAAAAATAGAAGAATAGAAGCAAATGGAGAATAATTAGAAGAACCGAGAATTATAGCAGATGTGAAGTTACAATAATAGGTAAACTGCAATGGTTTTGACAAGCACATTCAGAAGAATGTGAAACCTTCAATTTGACCATTACAATATGAGTGGCAGTCCTTAGTTGAAGTGTTAGGTCAAGACTTGGTTGAAAATCTAGACGAATCAGAATTTGAAGCATTGCAATGAAGGTATTATTCCAGCCTAATCTCACCACAAATAATTCGAAACAGCCAATATAAATGAAGGTATTATTCCAGCCTAATCTCACCACTAATAATTCGAAACAGCCAATATAAATGGACAGTCGAATTATTTAATTTGAATTATTTGACTCATTAAATATATAGTCTCAATAATAGTCACGTATGACCAATCTGAGGCAATTTCACGAACCTCCAGGATAATAGAGAACACGTAATTATAAGAAAGTTAATTATTAGAGAGTAGGTAATAGTGTATTTAAATAATATGTCATTAATACGTCAAATAAAACATAGTCACCACTCGAAAACATGAAGTAGAAGACTCATACCTTATCTTCTCCTCTCTCTTTTTATTCTTATCATTCTGTTCATTCTTATCATGCTGATCATTCTGATCATTCTTATCATTCTTGTCATTCTTATCAGTGTATCCTATTACTCATTCTCCATTAATTAGTCACTTATAATTAGTCACACGCATTAACTACACATGGCAAAACACACCAAAAAAAATACAGAGCCCCAAAACGGCGTCTAAACGCCCAATTGTAGCGACCATGACGGCACACACGCCACAAAGGGCAATTGCAGCCACCAGAGACCCCAAAACCCCGTACTGCCCTCCCCAGCCTGCTTACGTAAGCAGCCTCCATGAGTCAATTTTTTTACCAAACTTTTTCACCTTATATGCTATTGAAAAGGCTACCGTTTCGAGGAATATCTTCACTTTTTCGTCCGTGTATCCAAGTTCGGTATAGAATGACCAATCCAGAACATCCAGCAAAGCCTATTGAGGCAGCTGCTGCCGCTACCGGCGTCCCAGACGCCGCTACCGGCGCTCCAGCTCCAGAAGGCGCCAAAGTGAAAACCGCCAAAGAATTGGAGAAAGAACGCAAGAAGGCCGAGAAATTGGCCAAATTCAACGCCAAGAAGGCTGCCCAGGCCGACAAGGCCAGCAGTTCGCAACCCAAGAAGCCCAAGAAGGAAAAGAAGGTCGTTGAAGCTGTGCCTGAATGGACCGATGAGACCAAGCCAGGACAAAAGAAGATCTTGGTGTCTTTGGAGGACCCTGCCTTCAAGGCCTACAGCCCCAAGAACGTCGAGAGCTCGTGGTACAACTGGTGGGATGCCCAGGGCTTCTTCAAGCCCGAATTGACCAAGGATGGTAAGATCAAGCCAGAGGGTGTATTCTCCATTCCTGCTCCTCCTCCCAACGTCACCGGTGCCTTGCACATCGGACACGCGTTGACCATTGCCATCCAGGACGCGTTGATCAGATACAACAGAATGAAGGGCAAAACCACGTTGTTTGTGCCTGGTTTCGACCACGCCGGTATTGCCACGCAGTCCGTTGTGGAGAAGCAGGTCTGGGCCAAGGAGAAGAAGACCAGACACGATTTCGGCCGGGAAAAGTTCGTGGAAAAGGTGTGGGAATGGAAGGAGGAGTACCACAACAGAATCAAGGGCCAGGTCAAGAAGTTAGGTGCGTCTTACGACTGGAGCAGAGAGGCCTTTACGTTGTCTGACGACTACACCAAGGCCGTCGTCGAGAACTTCGTGCGTTTGCACGAAGACGGAACCATCTACAGAGCGTCGCGTTTGGTCAACTGGTCCGTCAAGTTGAACACCGCCATTTCCAACTTGGAGGTCGACAACAAGGACATCAAGGGCAGAACGTTGTTGGACGTTCCTGGCTACGACAGCAAGGTCGAGTTCGGTGTGTTGACGTCGTTTTCGTACCCTGTTGAAGGTTCTGACGAGAAATTGACCGTGGCCACCACCAGACCAGAAACCATTTTTGGAGACACCGGTGTGGCTGTCCATCCCGAGGACCCTCGTTACAAGCACTTGCACGGCAAGTACGTGTTGCACCCCTTCTTGGACAGAAAGTTGCCCATTGTGACCGACGCCGAGGCCGTTGATATGGAGTTCGGAACTGGTGCGGTCAAAATCACTCCAGGCCATGACCAGAACGATAATGCTACCGGAAAGAGAAACAACTTGGAAATCATCAACATCTACACCGACGACGGTTTATTGAACGAGGAGTGTGGCGCCGAATGGCAGGGCATGAAGCGTTTCGACGCCAGAGTCAAGGTGATCGAACAGTTGAAGGAAAAGGGCCTTTTTGTCGACCAAAAGGACAACGAAATGGCCATTCCAGTGTGCTCCCGTTCCGGCGATATCATTGAGCCCTTGTTGAAGCCCCAATGGTGGGTCAGTCAGGAAGACATGGCCAAAAAGGCCATCGAGGTGGTCAAGAACGGCGACATTAAAATTATTCCAAAGACCTCCGAGTCCGAATATTTCCACTGGCTCGAAAACATCCAGGACTGGTGTATTTCCAGACAGTTGTGGTGGGGCCACCGTTGTCCGGTGTACTTTGTCAAGCTTGAAGGTGTGGAGGAGCACGACCAGTTGAACAACGACTACTGGGTTGCCGGTAGAACTGCGGAAGAGGCCCAGGCCAAGGCCGAGGCCAAGTTCCCCAACTCTAAGTTTGTTCTTGAACAAGACGAAGACGTTTTGGACACGTGGTTCTCTTCTGCCTTGTGGCCCATTGCCACATTGGGATGGCCCGACAAGAACGCCAAGGACCTCGAATTGTTCGGGCCTTTCTCGTTATTGGAGACCGGTTGGGATATCTTGTTCTTCTGGGTCACCAGAATGGTGCTTTTGGGCTTGAAACACACCGACCAGGTGCCTTTCAAGGAAGTGTTCTGCCATTCGTTGGTCAGGGACGCCCAAGGCCGCAAGATGTCCAAGTCGTTGGGTAACGTGGTGGACCCATTGGACGTCATTGCCGGTATTCCTTTGCAGGGCTTGCACGACAAGTTGAAGGTGGGTAACTTGGACCCACGTGAATTGGTCAAGGCCATGGAGGGCCAGAAACAGTCGTATCCTAACGGTATTCCCGAGTGTGGTTCCGACGCCTTGCGTTTCGCTTTGTGTGCCTACAGTACCGGAGGCCGTGACATCAACTTGGACATCTTGAGAGTGGAGGGCTACCGTAAATTCTGTAACAAGATTTACCAGGCCACCAAGTTCGTTTTGGGCAGATTGGGAGAGGATTACAAGCCACCCAAGACCGCGTCCAAGTCTGGAAACGAGTCGTTGGTGGAGAAGTGGATTTTGCACAAGTTGACCCATGCTTCCAAGAACGTTGCAGCCGGCTTGGATTCCCGTGACTTTGGCGAGTCCACCAACCACATCTACAACTTCTGGTACGAATTGTGTGACGTCTACATCGAGAACTCCAAGTCCTTGATCCAGGACGGAACTCCACAACAACAGCAGAGTGCCAAGGACACCTTGTACACGTGTATCGACGGGGCCTTGAAGATGATCCACCCATACATGCCGTTTGTGACCGAGGAGATGTGGCAACGGTTGCCACGTCGGGAAGGAGACTCCACTCCTTCCATTGTGGTGGCCCGTTATCCCGAATACGTTTCTGAGTTCGACGACGCCGACGCCCTTTCTGCCTACGAATTGGTGTTGGAAATCACCAAGGGTGCACGTTCGTTGTTGGCCCAATACAACATCCTCAAAAACGGCCAGGTCTACGTGGAATCTGGAGCCCAGAACGTGTTTGACATTGCCTCTTCTCAGCAGGATTCCATTGTCTCGTTGATTAAGGGTGTTGACAAGATCACCGTTGTCAAGGAAGCCGCCGACGTGCCTTCCGGATGTGCTCTCCAGTCCATTACGCCCGAATGTACCGTCCATGTGTTGGTCAAGGGCCAAATCGACTTGGACGCCGAAATCGCCAAGGTGCAGAAGAAATTGTCTGCTGCCCGTGAATTTGCCGACAAGACCAAGGAGGGCATCTCCAAGTTCACCGACAAGACCAACGCGGCCGCCAAGGACAGTGCGTTCAAGCGTTTGGAGAAGTTCACTGCCGAAATCGAGGGTTACGAACAGACCATTGGTATTTTGGAGAAGTTGAAGCTTTAAGCGGAACGAGCTGCGGGAACCGCATTAGACGCGTTTATGTTGTAGCAGCCTAGTGAGTGCTGATATTGTTAATGTATATAATACTATCCACCCCTGCAAACGGGAAGTAGACAGAAGAGAAAGGAGATAAAGAGACAGTGGAAAAAAGAGACAAGGTGGACGGTTTAGCCACATACCATGCCAACTGTTCACTTATCCCTTTCTTGTGCTGGATCTATCTGAAATTGACGAGTTTAATCACTCTGTCAATTTCACTGGTGTTAGTTACCCTGGCGATGCCTTACTCTATTCGGCTCGCTACACCTGGACGTTTTCAACCTAGAGAGACGTGGGCGATGCACAATAGAGATAGGGCGCAGCCTGTGCACAGTGGGTGGTGCATCTGTGCACATGTGGCGAATTATTGTGTCCACAGTAAGTTCCATAGTGAAAATTAATCTACGGAATGTAAAAATGCGTGGTATTGTGGGGATCTCGGGATAAACACAAAGTAAGCACTAATACCGAGAGGAAGCCCGACTCGAAGCCACAGGGGCCAACCCACGAGCCATTCTTACTCTATTATTGCATCTATTCTTACTCTGAATTGCATCCATTATTGCATCAATTCTTGTTTATTTCATCTAATCTACTGTCTTTCATTCTGGAGGCTTATGGTCATCGTTTGGATAATGCCATGGAATGTTCTATTCCACATGCGGCGCGCCGGTTCCTGACCTCGATTCCCTACTTGTGAAAAAGGTTGTGGCCCGTTAGTGTAATATTATTGTGAATTAGTCGATTCTTCTGCCCCGGAAAAGAGAGGCTCTTTATAAGCCTCGAGGGACGCGTTTTCTCGGGATTTTTGGAGTCCTCGGCCGCCAGTGCTCCCTTGGACCGCGTCCGCATTTGCACTGTCCTACTTGAATTGGATCCTGGCCAATAGTGCCATCTGTTCTGAGGTTCCCGTTAGCACAGGCGCCCGTACACCTATTCGGAACATGCATGGATGTGCATGCGGGAGTCGCGTGTCCACACGTCAACATGCAGCGAACAATGTTTTTAGTGGTGAAAGACACAGCAGAAACGTCCCAATCTGGCGGGCTTTTTGGCGGGAAAAAGCACCAGATGAGGCTGTGCCGGATGGAGGCGGCCATGTGCGTGTTGAATCAAACCAAGAAAACCCCTCGGTCCGTTTTGCGCTCATGTTCTGACACATTCGGCATAAGCCCCAAACTTTATCTTGCAGTCTAATGCAGGACCAGCTTCCACGGCCACGAGCCCTGGCCGACGTTGATGCACTCTGCATGCCCCACCAAACTCGTCCACAGCACTGTCCCCACTTGGCTGCACTATAAAAGGACACGGTTTCCCCCTTTTCCCTCCTTACTCTCTACTCTCTTTTCACATACAAAATGGGTTTCGACGATCTCTTAAAGCAAGGCCAAACTTTCCTCCAAGAACAACAAGGAGGCAACAAGGACGGCAAGGTTGACTACACTCAATACTCCAAGGACGCCGAGACCGTGTACAACGAGTTCAACAACGGCAAGGAGGGCTCCTTCATGGAGAAGGCCCAGAGCGCCTACAGCGAGATCCAGAAGAACCACCAAGGTGAGTCCAAGTCTGACGATAAGTCCGACGACAAGAAGGACGACTCCAAGGAGTAGATTAGTGTATAGTAATGACACTATAATGTCGAGTGAATGAATACCAAGTACATTACAGTTGATGACAGTAGCATCAATGTGCATGTAAATTGTGAATGTGCGTAATGAATTGTCAATGTGAATGTAATGATGACAGTAGCATCAATGTAGCAGGTGATATGGATGTGTGCTAGAATGGCCACATTGGGCATTGTGCCACTCGTGTCAATTAGGGCTATAGTGGTTGTGTTGACAATAGACTAGTGGATAATAGCACAATCAAAAGACTAGTGGATAATGGCACAATCTTAATTGTATTGAATCGATGAAGTGGAGATGAGATAAGAACAGTTGTCATCGTTACCAGGAGCTAGGTGTTTCCAATTCGTAGCACTGAAAGTGTTGTGAAAAATTGGGTCGAAATGATTGATTTGATAACGAGCTGCGATATGACGTAGATATAGTATGAATTAAATAGACTTCATTAATTTGATGATAGACTACATGTGATAGACAGAAGCCGACTGAATGGATGAAGTGTAAATACACAGAATGTGCTTAGTAGCAATAGACTACATGTGATCAGACTGAATGGATGAAGTATAAATACACAGAATGTGCTTCAGTATTAATAGAATACTTGTGATAGACAGAATCAGATTGAATATATACAGTCAAAATTATTATCTAAATGATATCGCCAGATTCAGACTTTATTGACATTCTAATTGAAGTGGACACACTAACATCGTTGGACTCCACTTGTGATATCCACAGAATCAGAGGTTGATATGTATTCAAATTGGAAAGAAATCTGATATTCTGCTTGTCTTTTGACATATCAGATCTAATTTATTTGACATTGTCCTAATATGATACAGAACAACTGGAATAGTAGTCAATCTTGATGTTAGAGAGTTTTGAAAATCAATATTGTGTGGAATGAACGATATGAACTTGTTGAAATATCACTACTCTGAATGGTAATTTACAATATTGATGTGACATTCACTGAGAGATTCACTGAGAGATTCACTGAGAGATTCACTAATATGAGATTCACTAATATGAGATTCACTGATATGAGATTCACTGCCATGATAAGAACTACAATTAAATGAAGCTATATGAGACCGACTGATGAAATTGAACAGCTATTGAAATTGACTAGACTGGGACATAGTGTTGAGTAGATTGAATTGTGAAATGGACTGATCTAAACTTGGGTAATGATGGACTTCCTCATATTTTAGTGGCTAAAACAGATGGTAACAGTGCATTTTCAATTCCAGCACAGCTTAATGCTCTCAATAAAATACTAGATCATGTTTTTAGTCCATTCTGTCTAATGTTTTGGACGCATCTCTTCCATAACCTGTTGGTATATTTCCGGATACCATCTCTTGGCCACGTCGTGATGCGATTTAATCCGGTTCCGAAACACTGCATGGCCCACTGGTTCCTTGGAAACATCGGGTTGGTACTGAAAACCCACGTCAACGGCCCAGTCTCTTATTTTAGCGTCTCTCTCGTCCTTTAAAGCCACCACTTCTGGAGGAATGTGCTCGAGACTGGACTTGTGACTATCCAAATCGATGGTCAGGAAGAAGGGCACGGAGATTCTGGTGCCAGTGTCTGGTTTGGGCGTAAGAACCCGGTGAATAGTGGCCTTGCACACTCCTTGGGTAATGGCTTCTAAAGTCTGTCCAGCATTAACCACCAACGTCCTGGGAATATTGGGCACTGTGATCCACTGTCCCTGGAAATTCTGCACCTGGAGTGAGTCCGTGTGGTCTGTGGCCTGGTAAATGTACGTCAACAAGTCGGAATCACGGTGTGGACCCACACCTTGATTTGTGGAGGAAGTGTCGTTCAAAGTGGCCGATTTGACTCCCGTCAACTCGGCAGAATCGGGGTATGCAATGAGCTTCATCTTGCATTGCTGGTTGGGCTTGAAGTAGCCGTCCAAGGCGCCTTTTTCCACGCCAATTGACTCCATCACCAACTCTCTAAACACAGTGCTCAAACGAGTCATACGGCCAATGTAGTCCTCCACCACGGGCCGGAAACGGGGAATTGCGGCTGGATCTGGCCACAAGTTGGGTCCTTCGATGTTCTTGTAATACGGTTCGCCTTCCTTTGGCGGTGGCAACTCAGTAGCCAAGTCGATCTGTTCTCTCCAATCAGTATGAGAGGCAGTAACCTCATTGGCTAGTCTGGTATAGCCCAAGAAATGGCGACTGTGGATCATTTCACATTGGAGCTTGACGTCCGAGGGCAACGCAAAGAAGTCCAACGACTGTTGTTTGATTTCGTGCAAGGTGTGGTCATTTGGACCGTATGATTCGTAGTTCTTGAGAAGAAGAAAACCGACATTGATGATGGCATGACGGAGTTTCTGGAGGAATTGGGGCTTTGTTTGGGGATCAAATGCTTGTTCCAAGTCGAGAATGGGGATTTCCGTAAAAGACATGGTCAGGGAGGTGGAGTTTTGGCAGTGGAATGTGTTTTATGGGGTAGAATAGTAATATTAGTCATGTGATGAGCCACAGTTCGGAGTTAATAGAAGAGGAAGAAAGTGATGCAATTGAGGCAGAAAGGATAATTAAGCGACGGTGGAGGTGACCATGGACGTGTGACTAGATCAAAATGCAATGATAGAACGTTTGAAAGTGGTTTTGTTCAGTTTTTGGTAGAAATGGTGGAAGAAATATAGTGAAAAATTCACTGTGAGGAAAGGTGAATAGATGGAATATGATTGAAGAGATGATTTAGATGGAATATGATTGAAGAGATGATTTAGATGGAATATGATTGAAGGATGATTTAGATGGAATATGATTGAAGGATGATTTAGATGGAATATGATTGAAGGAGATTATATGATGGAATATACTTGAAGGAGATTATATGATGGAATATGCCTGAAGGAGATGATTTAGATGGAATATTATTGAAGGATGATTTAGATGGAATATGCATGAAGGAGATGATTTAGATGGAATATGATTGAAGGATGATTTAGATGGAATATGCATGAAGGAGATGACTAGACGTACACAATCAAGAGTCTAATTATAGAGAGGTGGTGGCTTATGTTATAGTTAATTGGTTAGCATACTGTATACATGTTACACAGGTGTGTAATTGATCGAACAATTTGTGTCCTTTAATTAAACCGGATGGAGACCTAGAATTGCCAAATCTGTGTCCGACTTCCCTTTCCGTTTCTAGTGGAAGCTGCTACTGGTGGATTTTGCACCCAGTCACGTGCAATCGTCACAATCAATTCGTAGAGTAGACACCATAAACCAACAGAGGTGAAATCAATGAGGCCAGAAACCTTCAATGCTTTAACGGAATAATTGGAGCAATTCCATCAAAAACAAGCTACTTTCGGGTTTAATTTCATCGTTTTTACTCAACATGATCGGTAAGTCCACCTTGAGAACTCCGTTTATCTCCAAAATAGTAGCACAATAAATAATATCGAGGTCCATGAGGAAAGTTTACCTGGATCCCAAATATTTCGATCTATCCAGTAAATCTTTGATCTTGTAGTAGCGAAAATTAGTCCCAATTTACCAACTAGCTTCTGTTCCGTAGTGCGCTATCTTCTCTTACATCGCACTACCTTCTTAGTCCCAACTTTTACCAACTAGCTTCTCTTTCATCCTATCTTCTCTTTCCCACTATCTTCTCTTTCCCACTATCTTCTTAGTCCCAACTTTTACCAACTAACTTCTCTTTTCCTCACTAACTTCTCTTTCATCGCACTATCTTCTCATTTCCTCACTACCTTCTCTTTCCCACTATCTTCTCTTTCCCACTATCTTCTCTTTTCCACTATCTTCTCTTTCATAGTGCGCTAACCTCTTTTACCGCACTAATTTCCTTTGTCACCGCACTAATTTCGCACTCTACCGCCACCTCGCCCTAAACGTGTCGCTACTGCTTCATTCACTACAATCTCCATCCAAGATAACACCTCACCTTCTTCTTAATCTTTGCTGCAAAATTTACCCACACGAGGTCACGCCTTTCTGCTTCCCCTCAGCCCACCCCAAACTATAAATTCCCTCCTTTTCCTCCTCTTTTCCCACTCCATTCCTCCCCCCTTTTCTCCCATGGCGTCTACGTCGCACCCCCATTTTCGTCCCCAGCGACGCTCCAGCGACGCGCCGTGCCCACGTCGCCACTGAAAAAAACTCCCAATATAATTTCCCAACTCCAACTAACGTTCGTCTACCGCCATGTCCGACATCGTCAACAACCCTTCGGTGGCGACCGCAGAGTTGCTTGTGCCCAAGACATTCCTCCTAAGACCCTATGTGTGGCCTTTCACCATCGTCTACCCCATTTTCGCCGAGATCTACTTCAACAGATACGACATCTACATCGGCGGCTCGGAGTGGACCTTCGTGTACCTCATGGCCATCTGCTCCGTCAACTTGTTGTTCTGGTTGATGCCCCACTGGAACCTCGACATCAACGCCCGTTTCAACTACACCCCCGTGTCGTCCATTCCCCAGGCCACCCACATCAAGATCACTCCCGCCCCCAACTGCGGCGTGGGTCTGATCTGCAAGATCAACAGAGAGACCTTCCACGATGGCGAGAAGCAGACCAACTTTTTGTTCCACAAGAGAAAGCACTTGTTTGAGCCCGAAACCGGCAAGTTCTCGCCTCCTGAATTCACCTTTGACTCCAATCCTCTCCTCAGCACCTTCCAGAACTCCAAGGGCTTGAGCGGCGATTTGGAGAAGGCCACCAGAAACTACGGTGAAAACAAGTTCGATATTCCTGTCCCCACCATTTTGGAGTTGTTCAAGGAACATGCTGTTGCACCCTTCTTTGTCTTCCAGATCTTCTCCGTGGCTCTTTGGTGTATGGACGAGCAATGGTACTTCTCCTTGTTCTCGCTCTTTTCCACCGTGTCGTTCGAAATGATGTCTGTCTTCCAAAGAAGAACCACCATGTCTGAGTTCCAAAGTATGGGTATTCAACCTTACCTGATTTATGTCCACAGAGACGGAAAATGGAAGCAATTGCAAACCACTGAATTATTGCCCGGAGACTTGGTTTCTGTCACCAGAACCCAGGAAGAATACGCCTTGCCCTGTGATTTGCTTTTGGTTGATGGTTCCGCAATCGTCAATGAAGCCATGTTATCCGGAGAGTCTACGCCTTTGCTCAAGGAGTCCATTAAGTTGAGACCTGGCCACGAGCACTTGCTGCCTGATGGACTCGACAAGAACTCCATTTTGCACGGTGGTACTATGGCTTTGCAAGTCACCAAGCCAGAGAACCCAATTGTTGCCCCTGCTCCCGACAACGGTGCCTTGGCTATTGTGGCCAAGACCGGTTTTGAAACTTCCCAAGGTTCTTTGGTCCGTATGATGATTTTTTCCAGTGAGAGAGTCGATGTCGGAAATAAGGAGGCTTTCTTCTTCATTTTGTTCTTGTTGGTTTTCGCCATTGCTGCCTCCTGGTACGTGTGGGTTGAAGGTACCAAGATGGGTAGAATCCAGTCTAAATTGATCTTGGACTGTATTATTGTTATTACTTCGGTTGTTCCTCCTGAATTGCCTATGGAATTGACCATGGCCGTCAATGCTTCTATTTCTTCCTTGCAGAAATACTTCATTTTCTGTACCGAACCTTTCAGAATTCCTTTGGCTGGTAGAATCGATGTTTGTTGTTTCGACAAGACTGGTACCTTGACTGCCGAAGACTTGGTCTTTGAAGGTTTGGCAGGTTTCCAGAAAGATGACATTAACCACTTATACACTTGTGAGGAAGCTCCAGATACCACTTCCTACGTCTTGGGTTCTGCCCATGCTTTGGTTAAATTGGACGACGGTGAAGTTGTTGGTGACCCAATGGAGCAAGCCACTTTGAAGGCTGCCCAATGGAATGTTGGTTCCAAGGACTCTGTTGAAAGAACTGTTGCTGGTGGAAAGACAGAAAAGATCAAGATCTTGCGTCGTTTCCAATTCTCGTCCTCCTTGAAGAGATCTTCTTCTATCTCTTCCGTCAGTGCTATTCCAGGTAAGAACTTTGTGTCTGCTAAGGGTGCCCCAGAAACTATCCGTAAAATGATTGTCGATGCTCCTGAAAACTACGAGGAGATTTACAAGTCTTTCACTAAGGCTGGTTCTCGTGTCTTGGCTTTGGCCTACAAGTACTTGGATACAGGTGTCAATGTGAACAAGGTTGACAGAGAACAAATTGAGTCTAAATTGCACTTTGCTGGTTTTATTGTTTTCCACTGTCCATTGAAGTCTGATGCCGTTGAAACTATCAAGATGTTGAACGAGTCTTCTCACCGTTGTGTTATGATTACTGGTGACAATCCCTTGACTGCTTGTCACGTTGCCAAGGAAGTTGTTATCACTACCAAGGACGTTTTGATTTTGGATGCTCCTGAAGACCACCACACTGTTTCCGAAGAGCAAAACTTGGTTTGGAGAAATGTCAATGAATCTGTTGTTATCCCCTTTAAGTCTTCTGACAGCATCAACACTGAATTGTTCAAGAAGCATGATATCTGTATTACTGGTTACGCTTTGAACCACTTGAGTGAGCATCACCAAATTTTGGACTTGTTAAAGCACACTTGGGTTTACGCTAGAGTTTCTCCTGCCCAAAAGGAATTTATCTTGACTTCTTTGAAGGATGCTGGTTACAACACCTTGATGTGTGGTGACGGTACCAACGATGTCGGTGCCTTGAAGCAAGCCCACATTGGTGTCGCTTTGTTGAACGGAACTGAAGAAGGTATGAAGAAGATTGCCGAGAACAAGAAGATTGAAATCCAAAAGAAGGTTTATGAGAAACAAATTCAACTTTTCGCCAACTGGAACAGACCACCTCCACCTGTGCCTGATTTGATTGCTCATCTTTTCCCACCTGGACCTCTGAACCCCAAGTACTTGGAAGCTATGGAGAAGAAGGGTATTGAAATCACCAAGGAAATGAGAGAGGCTGTCGCGGCTGCTAACCGTAACCCTGCTGTTGTCACTGAACCAAAGAACAAGACCAACTCCCAATTTGCCGACACCATTTTGGGTGCTTTGAATGATGCTGAAAACGAAGATGAGGCCCCAGTCTTGAAGTTGGGAGATGCTTCCGTTGCTGCTCCATTCACTTCCAAGTTGGCCAGTGTTTCTACTGTCACTCACATCATTCGTCAAGGTCGTTGTGCTTTGGTTTCCACCATTCAAATGTACAAGATCTTGGCTTTGAACTGTTTGATTTCTGCTTATTCTCTTTCTGTTTTGTACTTGGCCGGTATCAAGTTTGGTGACGGTCAAGCCACTGTTTCCGGTCTTTTGTTGTCCATGTGTTTCTTGTCCATTTCTCGTGGTAAGCCTCTCCAAAAGTTATCTAAGGAAAGACCACAAGATGGAATTTTCAACAAGTACATCATGGGTTCTATCTTGGGCCAATTTGCCGTTCACATCATCACTTTGATCTACATCACTCGTGAAATCTACATTTTGGAACCAAGAGAGGCCCAGGTTGACTTGGAGAAGACTTTTGAGCCTTCCTTGTTGAATACTGGTATGTTCTTGTTGCAATTGGCCCAACAAGTGTCGACTTTTGCTGTCAACTACCAAGGTTTGCCTTTCAGAGAGAGCATCAGGGACAACAAGGGTATGTTCTACGGTATTTTGGGTGTTGCTGGTATCGCTCTTGCCGGATCTACCGAATTCTTGCCCGAATTTAATGAGGCCATGAAGTTCGTTCCAATGACCGTGGACTTCAAGACTAAGTTAACAGCCTGTATTTTGATCGACTTGTCCTTTACTTGGGGAATCGAGTTGACTTTGAAGAACCTCTTCATGAACTCGGCTGCCGCTGACATTGCTTTGAGAGACGATTGAAGTAGAAGTTTATAGAATGTACATAGTCGATGAACGACAATTAATATAATGAAAAGTACAACGAGCCAATATTAAAATGTAGAAATGATTAATTTAATTGGAATTTATTAAGTATTAAATTGCCCAACCCACGAAGATTGGTTTACTATACAAGTTTCTTATATATTATGTATATATATATCATTTGAATTCCTAGTTCTTATAATTTCCAATTGGTCCTCTTGTCATCTGTCATTAATGGTATTCCGGAATAATCAAGAAATATATCAAAGGATTTTTACCTTATATGTGCTCAAATAATTGTACTTTATTTATCCTTGCCTGTTGTAGAATTTTCCAGCTTGTTTTCTTTCGTCTCCGTTTCGTCTATTTCCAGTTCTTTCTTTAGTGCACGTAGATCATTTTCTCGATCTAGTTGTGCAACTTTCACGGCTGTTACTCCGTCCCTTTCTATCACAATGAATTTATTACCCAATCTGCGGTCCATTAACTTCAATGCATCCGCCATTTCCGACTTTTCTAGTGGATATGGATTGCTATCAACAATAGTCTGAATTAGTTTTTGGAAAGAGAATGTTCTGTATATTTCTGTGGGAGTTCTGTTGGTATTATTCAATTGGTAGACCACATCGTAAATTGAAGGCAATTTGGACGTCAAATAGCACTCGTACTGCATTTCTGGGGTATTCTTTTCGGCCTCC
Source organism: Suhomyces bokatorum (assembly GCA_030568615.1). Lineage (NCBI taxonomy): Eukaryota > Fungi > Ascomycota > Pichiomycetes > Serinales > Debaryomycetaceae > Suhomyces > Suhomyces bokatorum. Next base: position 209,879 of record JAJMGI010000021.1, on the reverse strand, counting down.
TTTGCCATCTGCTCCTTCTTGAGCTTTTCCTTCAATTTTATTCTCTCCAATAGACTGAGGCCGTTGTTCTTTTGCTGCTGCACTAGTTCGATTTTTTCGTGAAACTTGAACTTGGAAGCGTCATTCTTGAGGTCTGGAACTGACGATTTCAGCTTGGTGGGCTTGGTGATCTTGGTGGGCAGATTTCTACCCAGATCTCGTTTCATCACGATTTCAGGGACACCCACAGCGTTGAAATATGAAATGGCGGTGTTCTTTTCGATCCATTTGTTGATGTCTGCAGCAAACTGGACTCTTCGGCTCGCTATGTTGCTTTGGTTGACGTTGTGGGGCCACAGAATGTGGATCTTGGTGAAGTCGTGGTTGTTGGATCCAGTGGAGTAAATGCGATAAATTGAGGGCAGAAAGAGAAGAATCACCTCGATGTCGAGTATCTTGATGCGTTTCTGGGCCAATGAGGCTGCCGAGTCCATCAATTTGGTCAAAATAGGGTCCACATTGTGGTTGGAGTAATGGAGTGCAATGGTGTTATCTATGGCACAGAACTTCTTGTAGTAGTCCTGGAAATGAGAAAGTGGTAGCGTTGGATGCAGAATGAACGTGGGTATCGACGAGGCTGGGTTCTGGTTCGAAACAACCATGGCTTGAGGAAGAAACACGCGATTTGTAGTGGTGGGAATCGCGTCGCGATGTATTTTGGTTTATTTGTGTGTAATTTTTCACTTTATCTTTGCATGTCTTCCAATGACCATCTCCGAAAGGGGTCCAACGTGAGCCCATACGAGGCACTAGTGGCCGGAATGGTGTCTGGCGCTATAGCACGGTATGTGTGTCCAGTTTTGTGGCTTTGGGGGCGTTTTTGAAGCACTTTCAGACCATTCTAGTTCCTCACTAACCTTATCAGAGGAGTAACAGCTCCGTTAGATACAGTCAAAATACGACTACAACTCCAGGAAAGGACGTTTGCCGAACGTCCCAAGGCCCACAATGTGGTCAAGACGCTTCTTCGCAACGAAGGCGTCAAAGGGCTCTGGAAAGGCAACGTTCCAGCTGAAATCATGTACATTCTTTATGGCGGCATCCAATTCACCAGTTACTCCGTTCTTAGCAAGTATTTGGAGCATATCGAACACTCATACAACTACAGTCTCAGTTCGTCGAGCCATTCGTTGGTGGTGGGTGTGGGGACCGGAATTGTCAGCACCTTAGGAACATATCCATTCGACTTGCTTCGGACTCGGTTGGTGGCAAACTCGTCCAAGGAGCTCCTTTCCATGACCAAGACCATTGGCTCCATCTACAGAAATGAAGGTATGGTGGGTTTTTTGGCCGGAATCCGTCCGGCCATGCTTTCTGTGGCAGGTACTTCAGGTCTCATGTTTGGAGCCTATGAATTGGCTAGAGACTTTTCCAGGACTTACAACGAGATCCCATTCATAGAGGGGGTCTGTGGCTTTGTTGCAGGTGCCTCTTCGAAGGCAGTGATGTTTCCTCTCGACACAATTCGAAAGAGAAGTCAGGTCTATACAGTTACCAAGAATAGCAAACCGATTTCTGCCATCCAGATGGCAGTAAATATTATTGCCAAAGAAGGTTTATATGGCCTCTACAAGGGTTTCGGCATGAGTGTGCTCAAAACGGCACCAACTAGTGCCATTTCGTTGTTTACTTACGAGTATACACTCGGGTATATCAAGAACGAAAAGCAAAGAAACAAGAGTAAATTGGACTAAGAGTGATTGTTGACCGCCTAAATGCTATTTTAATCAAATGAATCAATACCGGGAATAATTTTAGCTTTAAGATCGTTAAGATATTGCAGAAGATCCCGTTAATCCATGCAATCCGCAATACACATGGTCTAAATCAAACACCTGATCTCAAATACCTGATCTCAAATATCTGATCTCAAATATCTTATCTCAGTCAAATACCGGATCTCAGTCATTTATGGGATTTTTCGCCATTCTTTATCATACACAGAAATCGATTCATTACCACTAACTTTTAATAATTGTTGAATCAATTAACATTGAACATTGAACGAAAGCTGTTTCCTAGACTCACTACCAAATATCCACAATAATCTACCTCAATCTCACTTAATGCCTTTCACGATTCAGTCATGACTATGAATCGTGACCTTTTTCTACAACTCTTCTTATATGTTTGTTTTGACACTAGCACATCCTAATTAATAGAAATTAATTCACCATTTGTATTATTAGTCCCACTTTTGACATTTTAGCTATTTATTAAATATTCTCTTCCTTTTTCCTATATTTTAAAAAGGTAATCTTCATCCTGATTGTCTTCTTGCTCTTCATAACTGTCGTTTATATTGACGAAATCCACGTCGTCCTGGTCCAAGGCCTTCAAAACCTCATCTGCGCTGTCGCTGTCTTCAAATTGGGTCCCATAAAGGCGAGTTAACAGGTTGGGCAGAATGTATTCCTTATCGTGTTCTTCCGATTCTTCATAACTTTGCTCTTTTGAATTGACATCAGACACATCTTTCGAGTGGGAATATAAGGACTGGGAATTTGAAAGCAAGTTCTGCAATCTGGTGGCCTTTCTTGTGGTATCTCTGCTTTTTGGAGGACTGGGACTAGGTTGATGATTTATGATACTAGTGGAATTAATTTCAATCCGTTGTGAGTCAAACTCTTCATTAGGGGACTCTGGAGAGTCCACTATAGCAGACTCCTCAAAAACCTCTTCTTGGAGCTGTTTTCTGATATATAAAGGTAAATGCATACCCACCACAGACAGCCTTCTACGGTGCATTTCGTCCAGCGAAAACGTGGCCGTAGGTTTTGGTAGCTCTGGCGTCTTGGGCACTTTGGTTTGTGTTGGTGATTTGAGCAGAATGGGCGATTCTAGAGGTTTTTGGTCTTTCCTTTTCGAAAGTATATTCAACTTGTGTTTGACGTCCTTGAAAGTGGGCAAAACCGGCTTCTTGGGCGGCTTATTGGAAGTGGGAGGCCTGTAGTTGACCTCTGCCCTTGTGATGACGTTGATATTGGTGATGCTGGCTTCGGCTGGCTTGGTCAAAACGGGTTTTTTGGATAAGGTGGTCCCGTTTTTGAACTCTAGCGGCGTCTTTATCAAATCTGCCGACAGTCTGCGATGCTTAGAGTGGTCGGTGGCATTACCAGCAACATTAGAAGTCTTTGGAACCAGAGTATCTGTTGTTTTATTCGTTTTATCGACCTTATTTCCCTTGTTTGTAGTGCTTTTTGGGCTAGAAACGGGTCTAGAGTCGCCAGAATCGCCAGATTTCAACACTTCATTGACATGAGCCAGCTCCTCCAACTTCTCCAATCCACAGGAGTCGATCAACGTCGCCACGTCACGCCACAACACGCTGGTATCGCTTCTCCACACTGGAGGAACCACTCCTTGTATTCCATAAAGGTAATCATCTAGAAGCTCGTCAAGCTTTAGAAGCACCAATTGTTTGTCATCGAGTTCCAAACTGCCCGAAAGACGTTCCCAATCCAATTCCCTATAGAACTGGGACGGGTCGTTCAACTTGGAAAGGTAAAGCCTTACGTATTGCTCTAGTATGCTCTGTTTTTCAGGTGTCCAATCGGAATGGGTGTCAATTCGGGCCACCATAGGGTCTGTATGGGACAAGTGGGGGTCAGGCGACTTGAGCAATGGGTTGTTTCCCGATATAGACGACGCCATGACGATATGGGGGTGTTTATGTGTAAGAAGGGCAAAAAATGGACGAGTCCGGAGTCGAACCGGAGACCTTTCGCATGCTAAGCGAACGCGCTACCAACTACGCCACACGCCCTGGGTGGAAATGGTCCCTAGCGGGATCGAACCGCTGATCTTGGCGTTATTAGCACCACGCCTTAACCAACTGGGCCAAGGGACCATTTTGTGGGAGCTTGAGGCGAGGTTGGACAACGAGTAAAATGGAAGAATAAAGTCTTCAATAATATCGATATCTAGTAATAAGAAGAATGGGTTTAAGAAGACGTGGTTTATTCTGTAGACAAAATTATCGATAATAAACAATCAGGTTTTTTGAAAAATATGTTGTGATTTATTATTCAATTCTAGTCAATTTCTTTAATCATAGCATTAACAAGTATTGGCTAGAGGAATGAGATGGCACTCTTTTCAAAAATCAATACTCCAACTAATAAACTACCCCCTATTCATGGAAATCCACCAAAATTTCATTAGAAATATTCCCTTTTCCTTTCTCTCTCTTTTCTTTTCGCAATCTTTCCAATTCTTCTGCTTCTTCTCCATTTCTTCTCCCTCTTCCTCTTATCAAAGTCGTGCGAAGTCGATTTTTCAGCTCATCTCAAACCCATCACCTTCAACTTCCTGTAACTAATGAAGTTTCTCGTCACTGCCGATGATACCGGCTCCATAAAAGAGGTCGTGGTCAACAGAGGTACTGACACTTCCAAACAAGACGCACTCCAGCCAATTTCCATCAGAAATTACGGCATTGATGAAAAGAACACTTTCAGAAACAAGATCACCCATTTGGTGGATTTCCACTCCACATACTTGATTGGTGCTCGTATCGGTGGCTCGGTGTCGATCTACGACATGAACCAAGATCCGAGCGTCAAAGAGGAAGACAAATATCCTCTTTTGCATACCTATAAGCTCGATGTGGACGCCAAGGACAAGCCCGTAGCTTTGATCCAGCTTGACACATTGGACAGTGTTTTGGTTGTTTTTGAGTCCAGCAAGGCCTTCTTGATCTACTTCAAGGGAGAAGATTTCGATTTTGCCCCCATTTCCATCACTTTGCCCTCTTCCAAGCCCATCAGCACATTTGAATCCAATCCATACGTGGAAGGCATATTCGCCTATGGAGGCGAAGAAAACGACCTACAGATCATAGAATTGTTTGCCAAGGATGCCGATTCCAGCATTTTTGAACAGAAGGACCAAATCAGCCCAAAGTTGGTGTTCTCAGCTAAAAACGTCAAGAACGATCACTTAGACTTGAGAGTGCCAGTATGGATAACCAACATCCTCTTTCTCGATGAAACTAGCGGAAAGAATTCATACAAGCTAATTACAAGCACTAAATATGGCCAATTGAGAATCTACGACACCTCTCATGGCAGAAGGCCCATTAAGGACTACACAATTTGTGACAAGGCCATTGTGGCCATGACTTTTGGAGACGAAGACCAGACTACCATTATTCTCACCAACGTCCACAACTTGATTGCCAAATATTCCTTGGTCAAAGAAGACGAGAAGGGCTACAAAATCCACTCTGCTTCGGCAGGTGACGTGATAAAACCAGTGCTTAAACTCTTGGGTAAATTTTCACAAGGTGGAAACACTGGTGCTACTCATGCTCTCGAAAACATCGAGAACCAGGTCATTATTACCGGTGGATTGGACAGATATCTTCGTGTTTTTGACATTGAATCCAGAGATATCGTGACCAAGGTGTATCTTGGTGTGGAAGTCCTGTCTGCATTGGCTCTTGATCTTGAAGACGAGGAAATTATTCCAGAAGGTGTTGAAGGAGAAACCAAGGCCCCAACCATCCAGAAGAAGAGAAGAAGAGACATCGAGAAAGCGGAAGAAATTGATGACGATGAGATGTGGAACATGTTGGATGAGAAGAAGCCCAAGACTAATTAATGCATAGTTCAATTTGATAGAGAAATATCGACATAATTGTTTGTAGAATATACAGAAATAGAAGATTCTCGGGTGGCATTACCTTTATATGGGAGGATGATTAGATGACACCCTTCCAAAGCAAGGGTGTTTACTTATTATTTTAAATAAGATGATCAAATATATGAATTGTAGCTCAATGGTCAGAAATTTGATAAAGAAAGATAGAATTTACCATTTATTCTGATTTTATATTAGATTGAATACAGAGTGTAATCTTGAATTAAAATATAATGAATATGCTTGTTGCATGATCTAACTTGTAGTTTACCGTCATTTCGGCAGATACTTGGCAACAGAGATGTTACTGTAGAATCTGGATAATTCTTGGAATAAAAGCATCAATTATTTTGTGCTGTCTTGAAGATATAATATTGGCTTTTTCTTGCAAAATTTGATGGTACTATGTTGTAGATTCTGCTAAATAGATTATTATTTATTGCTGCGTAGTTATAACTCCTAAAGATACATTATATTTAATTGGAAACTTGAAGTGAATCTTCTAATAATTGAACTGTCCTTGCAGGCTAGAGTGTTATCAATTAATTCAATTGCAATATAATAGGCAATTGAAGCCTTGCAGGTTGTAGTATTTGTAATAAATTACATTCCTGTTATATTAATGGATAAGATCTCAAAGTATTATCTCATTTCTTGGTTTCTTCCGCCACATTGGCCCGATTGTCTGTATTTATCACACTCATGCACTTCCATTCGTTCAAGTAATTGCACTTCCAGAGTCGTATCTTGCCGTCATCTCCTGCAGAGCTGAGAATGGTTCCTGTAAGGTTCCAATTGACCCTCCATACTTCCAGCTTGTGATCGTTCAACTTCGCTAATGTCTCGATTTTCATGGAATCGCTTCCAGGAATTTCAGTGCCTTTGAAGATTCTCACGTATCCATCCTTACAACCTGTAGCTATTAAATGGTAATTTCTTCCCATTGATGGAGCCCAGCTCACCGATCTGATCAAACCATTGTGTTCAGGCAAACTGCCGAGTTTCGAGTACTTTGTATCGCCTTTAGATCCCACCTCATCATTATCTGCCAATTCTTCAGCTGAAATTTTGGACTGGGGCGTGGTTCCATAGATAAACCCTTGGTCTAACGCAATGACAATGAGCATCTCCGACTGGGAAAACTTGGCCGGACACCATTCCACGGCAAAACTACTCTGTAAGCTCTTTGCTGGAAGTTGCAGATACAAGATGGGCAATTCTGTGGTCAAAGCCCAGCTTGTGAGATCACTGGGCTCAAGCGACTCGTAGACACGGAAGATTCCATCCGATCCCACACATCCTAGCTTGAGTCCGAGGTGATTGGGCGCAAACACAACGTCGTAGATGGGGCCAAAGGACTCAATGGCCAAAGTGGACAACTTTATCCATCTTCTGCCAGAGCCATGCAATTCGTCGGGTTGTTCTTGCCAGATCTTCACAGTACGGTCAAAGGATGCAGATGCTAGAATCTTGGAGCTGGAGAACTCGGGATGGGCCCACAGCACCTTGGTGATGGAAGAGTCATGTGCCTTCCACAGGTCGTTCAAAACCCATGTGGACGTGGATGTATCGAGGTCAAACACCTTGATGTGCTGGTCTGACGAGGCTGTGGCAATGTGCTTTCCATAGAAGTCGTATTTGACGTCATGTACGAGGTCTTCGTGTCCAGTGATGAAGGGCTTCATGATGTTTTAGGACGGTTGGAACGGATTTTCGCTAGTTTAATGCGTTTTTGTGACGTATGTGTGGAGTGGGACCAATGATATATGTGTTCTGTGTCGATTGAGCCGGTAATTTGTGGTTTGAATGGAAGAAATGGAGTAGATTAAAGTGATAAAACTGGAGATTAGACTTGATTGTATGTGTGGTCACGTGATCAGGTGGTACTGGGTGGTTAAATGGATACAGGGCAAGGGTAGACATAGACAATGTGATCTTATCCAACAGCTTAGCCTTGCTGTATTTCTTTGTGGTTTTTTTTTGATGCAATTTTCGTACTTGAAAGTTATACATGTCGATTATCGGTCAAATATGTCTAAACTGAAAATTTCAGCACATTGCAAGTAAAAATAAGACGGTTAATTAAAATGAGTAACCGTCTACTTGAAGAATTATAAGAGCTATATAGCTCAATAGGAGTCATATATAGCCAATAACCTTCATCATTATATATTCTCACCATTCTTCAAATTTGCGATAATAATAAATAATTATTAATTACATAACTGGAGATATTAAATTTGATAGGAAATGGTGGAACACATTGTAACCACTTGAATCATACATTCTAGGACCTATCCACCCCCTTCACATCTCCAGTTGCCCTCCTATCCATTCCCTTAAACAATGCCATGTCACGTGACCGACACGTACATGCACTTTCCAACACGGACTTCACTTACCAAAACACCCTGAATTGACCCCAAATGTCCACAATGGACAAACTTCTCCGTATTGGAGCCTTTGGCACTGCCTTGGCTCTTGTCCAACCCGACAACCCCCTTCGAACAGCCTTCTGTTTCAGTGTTTTTGGCTACGTTATCACCGTGTCTCTAATTCCAAGATTAGGCGAACCCTTCAAGAAAATCGGCCTCAAGGGCAAGGACATGTCGAAACCACCTCCAGTAAGGGAACTTCCCGAGTCAATGGGCATAGTCAGTGCGGTGACGTACCTTTTCCTCATGTTCGGACTCATTCCGTTCATATTTTTCAAGTACCTTGTGTCGTTCAATTCCTTATCCAATGACCAAAGCATGCAAGACACCTACACCACGCAGTTTCTGTCGACGAAAAGTCACTTGTTTCCCCACAACAAGCTTGCAGAGTACTTGAGTGCCGTCTTGTGCCTTCAATCCACCACTCTCCTCGGCTTGTTCGATGATCTTTTCGATATCAGATGGAGACACAAGTTCTTCTTGCCTGCAGTGGCGTCGTTGCCCCTTTTGATTGTGTACTACGTCGACTTCAGTGTGACGTCCGTGGTGGTGCCCTCGTTCATCACCGACACCTGGGGCGGCGAAGAAGTGGTCAATTTCATCAACCTCTTCATTCGTCTCGGTAACCACATCACCACCTCCATCACGGGATTGTCGTTCAACTCGCTTCCCAACGACTACGAAATCACCCAGGACACCCCCAGATTGCTTGATCTCGGCATTTTCTACTACGTGTACATGTCTGCCGTGTCCATTTTCTCACCTAATTCCATCAACATTCTTGCGGGCATCAACGGGCTCGAGGTGGGCCAGTCGGTGGTTCTTGCCGTCATCTTCTTGGCCAACGACTTCTTCTACTTGCTTTCGTCCGGTGTCTCGCAGGCAGCCTACGACAGTCACTTGTTTTCGGTGATTTTCATTCTTCCTTTCCTCGGAGTGTCGTTGGGCTTGCTTCAATACAACTGGTTTCCTGCCAGGGTGTTTGTTGGAGACACCTACTGCTACTTCAGTGGCATGGTGTTTGCCATTGTGGGTATTTTGGGCCACTTTTCCAAGACTCTATTGATTTTCTTGTTGCCACAAATTATCAACTTCATCTACTCGGCACCCCAGATTTTCGGGATTGTTCCTTGCCCCAGACACAGACTTCCTCGCTTCAATGTCGAAGACGGCTTGATGTACCCCAGTTTTGGCGAATTGAAGAAGCAAGGTTTATTACCCAAACTCTTGCTCACCATCGCTGAAAAATTCCATTTCGTGAAGATAGAAAGAAATAAGGACGGCCAGATCGCCCGTTTCTCCAACATGACCATCATCAACCTCTTCTTGGTGTGGTTTGGGCCAATGAGAGAAGACAAGTTGTGCCTCTTGATCATGGGAGTTCAACTAGTGGTGGGCTTTTCCATGATTGTGGTCAGACACACCGTGGGTCCATGGTTGTTCGGATACGACAACTTGAGTTGGGGCGTTAAGTGAAGATTCTTGTGCTGATTGTGTTCTATAGAGTAGTCAATGCATAAATAGAAGTGAGTAGAGAATGTAGAAGAAGAATCTAGAAGAGTAGGGTATTCAGAATAAGAATCTATTGGAATATGAGAAGATTCGGGTATTCAGAATAAAAATCTATTGGAATATGAGAAGAGTCGGGTATTCAGAATAAGAATCTTTAAGAGTATTCAATGGTGCAGATTTGCAAGAAATGATAAGAAGTATTCAGTTATGGAAAATAATGAAAATTGAGCTTAAATAAATTCTGAGAATGTGAAATGAACGGAAGACTCCAATTTAATGCACAAAGGAGAAAATAGTCTAGGTAAACGGTCTTCAAAAAAAAATTCTTAGGTTTCTTGATTTCATGAGTTATTGACTTATTATGAGATGCTCCTTCATTATTATATAAATTCGTATTATAAATTTAAGAGACGATCAATCAGCGGGTTTGACAATAATCATAGTATTAAATTCCGATTTTTGACCAATATCAAATGAACCTATTTTAACATTACTTTTTATTTATTTATATAAATAAATCTAATCCGAAAGGATTAAATAAAATTTATATTTATATTATATAATAAAATTTAAAATCTGAATAAACTCTACTTAACATAAAATAATCATATAAGTATATCAGCGATATTAATGGAAGAAAAGCTACAAATTGAAATTATTCTTAAATAAAGAATAAGAAACAAATCCACAGAATCTTACCCTACGGTTCACTAGAGCATAGAATGAAATTAGACTACAGTGTTAAGTTAAAATAAGAACGTTATGGGCTAGGAATTTGTAAAATGCTGTGCAGAAATGCCATTTGGAAGAGTTTTGCTTTGAAAGAAGCCAGTATGTAAAAGAAAAATATCAGTATCCAGAAATGCCATTCTGACTGAATATTGCATCAAAAAAGCCAGTATGTAAAAAGAATTCAGCATGCAAAAGGAGAAAATTATAGCATCCAGAATTGCATTCTGTCACAATATTGCAATACTACTAACCTTTACTTCTGGTCATCTCTTTCATCAACCTCTAAAATAGATTAATCGCACCAAATCAGGTTGCGCATTTCCACACATCTACTTAACTTAAATAAAATGACTAAATTAATTCACTAATATCATTACAACTGTTCCTGGATTCAATTCCCTTGTTATCTTCACACCCTTCCATCATTGGCTGCAAAACAACCAAGTTCACCATCACTTCTCAATACTTTTTCCACAAAAATACTCACCTTATCAATTTCTAAAACGCTACAAAAATGCAACAACAACGCAGATTCGGGTATCGTGGAGGCTTGGAGGGTCATGCACGGCCCGATGCTGGCACTACACTGCCACGAAGCCGTTGGCGCCGGTGGAGGTCACGTGACCGCGTCACGTGACCCATATCCCCATTTATTCATTTTGTCCACTTTATATCCCCTAAACATGGCCGGTCCTCCTCCTCCTCCCCCTCCTCCCCCTCCAGGACCCCCTCCACCGGCTGCTGCCGGTGGCCGTGCCCCTCCTGCTGCCTCAATGGCCGGAAGAGACGCGTTGTTGCTGAGTATTCGTCAAGGAACCTCGCTCAAAAAGGCCGTCACCATCGACAAGTCCAAGCCCTTGATTGATTCCAAGACTTCGGTGGCAACTTCGGTGCCCTCTGGGGTTCCCAGTGGTGCAGGACCCCTGGCAGCTCCGTCTTCCAGGCCCATGCCCATGGGAGCGCCGCAATTGGGAGACATCTTTGCTGGAGGAGTCCCCAAATTGAAGCATGTTAAGGATAATCGCAGCGGTGTGATCCCCAGCTCGGCACCCGCCATTCCGGGAATGGCTAAAGCGGCTCCTTCGACACCCCCGGCGCCTCTGGCGGCGCCTCCGATGCCGCTGGGCCGTCCTTCCTCGAGAAAAGTCACTCCGGTGGAACCTCCAGCACCGCCTGTGCCCTCCGGACCGCCGCCAGTGCCTTCGATGGCGCCTCCCGTGCCCTCGGTGGCCCCTCCGCTTCCCACTGCCGGCAAAAGCGCCCCCAAAATGCCCCCAAACAGACCCAAGAAATCGACCCATTTGAAGAAGTCCTCGATATCAGGACCACCACCTCCAGTCCCAGGAGCGCCTCCCCCCTTGCCGCTGGCCGTGGCACCCCCTGCTCCATTTTCTACGTCCAGTAACGGCTCCAATTCCGCTGCTGCTCCTCCAGCTCCACCAATAGCACCCGGAGGATTGCCATTCTTGACCCAGATCAACGCGAAAAGAAGCGATTCTCATGTGGTGGAGTCACTGGGTGCTCCGTCGACGCCCAGTTCGAGACCTCCTGCGCCTCCGGCGGGTCCTCCTCCAATTCCAAGCTCTTTGCCTCCTAGAACTCCATCTTCGACCTCTGCAGCTCCTCCTGCACCACCACCGCTTCCTCCATCAGGTCCACCTGCTCCTCCACCACCTCCTCCATCTTTTGGAGCGCCCAGTTCAGGAGCTCCTCCACCTCCACCTCCACCTCCTGCCTCTTTTGGAGCTCCCAGTTCAGGAGCTCCTCCACCTCCACCTCCACCTCCACCTCCTGGAGCTTTGAGCACACCACCAACGAAACCCACATCTGCTCCATCCAAATCAAGCGGACCCCCTCCTTCTGCTGGAGGTGCTCTTCCTTTCTTGGCCCAAATCAATGCGAAGAGAAATGAGAATTTCGTGGTGGACGGAACAAGTAAGGGCCATTCCACCATCAATGAGCAGCCCAGAGAAGATCCCAAGAAGAGCTCGGGCCATGTGCCCAGTGTGGCTCCCAAAATTCCCCAGATTCCAATGGGTTTTCCCAAACCTCACACCAGAAACACTTCTGCACCTTCTGCTCATTCTGCGCCTTCTCATTCTGCACCTTCTCATTCTGCACCTTCTGCGCCACCAGCACCTCCTCCAGTGCCTCCAGGAAATACTCCTCCAGTTCCTAAGGCACATGCTCTTCCTCCACCTCCAACTACCAACAATAGACCGGCCATTCCCTCGGCACCAGTGCCTCCTCCATTTACTCCTCCAATTCCCACATCTCTACCACAAAAGGCACCTCCTACAAAGCACACACCCTCCATTCCATCGTCTCCACCTCCTCCTCCGGTATCTGTGCCCACTTCTCCTCCCAGATCGATGATTCCACCTTCAATTCCGCTCTCTCCACCTCCTCCACCTTCTTCTGCACCTCCAACTACAACTTCTGCACCAACCTCGAAAAAGGCGGCTCCTCCTCCTCCCCCTCCAGGCTCGTCATTCTCCAAATTGGACCAACAGCAGAACGCAGGCAATTCCTTGAGAAATATCTCGGCCCTGGCATACACCATCAATTCCCACAGAAACGGAGCATCTCTGGCTTCCAGCAAAATTACTATCGACGATTCGCGATTCAAGTTTGTCAATGCCAACTCGTTGCCAAATCCTAGAAGATTTGGCGAAGGAGTCAAGCAGAAATTGTACCCTAGTGGCAGAGGCTCATCTGTGCCTTTGGACTTGAGTTTGTACAATTGAAGAGAGTAAATTGGGACTTCTGAAGAGGAACTACAGGTACATTATTTCTCAGAGAATCTACTGGATAAATACTGACACTTTTCAATGAGAAATCTACTGGATATATACTGAAACTTTTCATTGAGAAATCTACTGGAAAAATACAGACACATTTCAATGAGAAATCTACTGGATCATTCTTTATATTTATTGGGTTTTACTAACACTTTCGTCATCCTCGAAAATCTGTGAATTTCATAAATTCTAGATTGCATTGTTCTATTGATCACAGATCATAGTCAAGTGTCTTGAAATCTCTATCTATATTTGGCAATAGCCACACAATGAATCACGACGACAACATCGAATCACTGTATCTATATTATCCCTTCGATATTACGATGTTATGTTTTATAAATATCGTATATATGCATTATACTCTACAAATATCTTTATTCTATGCATTACTTTACAAGTATCTTTATTCTATGCATTATGCTTTACAAATATCTTTATTCTATGCATCATACTTTACAAATATCGTATTTATGCATGATACTTAACTGTACTTCACAGAATATTCCATCCTAATAATATTTCAACAGTATTATTTCTGACTTGCTCTCATCTATATACATTATTCTCTTCTATCTTTAGCATGATATTCTTTATTCATAGCTTCACCTAGCATTTTTCTATGCATTAATCTCTTTATTTGGACTCCATACCTCAACCACTTTATCATAAAATGAACACGTAATCACAAAGTCTCCATTTTTGCCCCAATCTCCTCCGTAGCACATGCTCTCGTGACTTCCTCTAAACGTCTTCTGCACCTCAAATGCATCTTCTTCCTTGACTCCAACAATACGTGCTCCATCATACATGCAACAGACTAAAAGAGAGTCGTCATTATCCACAGGACTGGGAAGAAGTCTCCAAACCCCACCCCCAAGATTCTCCTGGCTCGAAAGCTTGGGTATGTAGCCCGGAATCAACGCTGGAGCCAGCCTATCAATTAATCTGAGGTCAAATATGCGTAAAGTGTCATCATAAGAACCAGTCCAGAGCTGGTGAGGGTTGTGAGAATTCCAATTTGGACCGGACGAAAGGATGGACACCACACCAGCATCGTGCTGGCGGCGTGTGGTCGTCCAGATGGGGCTGGAGGAGCGGAGATCGTGGGCTATGACGGTGCCGTCGTCCCCACCAGTATAGGTCACGTGACCCAAGTCACCTGCCTCTCCGAAGCTTCCTGTCCAACACTCGAGTTCATGGGCCCCCTCGAGCATTTCGACTGTTTCTGATGACAAGTCCACAATTCCAGACTCTCCCAGCGTCAATGTGGCCAACAACTTTCCCTCCAGGCTTGGCGAAAAGAATATAGACGTCACTAGAAGCTCAGGCTCGAAAAGCTGGAGATCTTTTTCAAGCACCAAGTCTCCGTCTTTCCAGCGCCAGACCATCACATTTCCGGTGGAATGGGCACTGGCTAGCAAGTTCTGGTCGAAGAGACCGAATTTGAGGTCCAAAATGGCGCTTTTGGTGGGCTTTCGGGCGTGAAGTGTGAGGCCTTCAGGTGTGAGCTTCATGATATCGATGGACCCGTGTCTGGAGCCGTTGTCCTCGAGCTTGTAGGTACCTAAGAACACCGTTGTGTTGTCTGCGTGCACGCGGACACAGCAGGGAGGCAATTCGGTCGTGGCAGTGTGTCTCATGGGATTAGAAGGGGTAGGTATGGAGAGATGAGAAGCTGAGATGGACATCGGCATATCAGGTCACGTGATTCTGTGCACGTGACACAGCTTCTTTCACACCCCCTCTTCCTCAGTTTCCCGGCCTGGAAATTGCCTTCTGCATGGCCTGCACGATCCTCGGAGGTATACCTTGCCCCTGTCCTGAAAATCCCCTCGAAAACGCACCGATTCCCGCTGTTTGCCGAAACTGCCTTCGGGTCATTGTGCACTACCAAATTACTGTGGAGATGATCTTCCACAAAAAGGCACAGTCCGAAGGTCCATCTCCGATCCAAGGCCGCAGATTGCCGCCATGTACCGACAAGTAAGTGACGTGCCCCACTTCGGGCACAATACAGGCCTGACACGCTGATTACACCTCCTTTACTGAAGGTCTGTCTGGACATCTTGTCGTGCGCCTACCGAAATATCACTACTCTTCATGTCTGAAAAGTCTCCACCTCTCCACCATGAGTTTATTCGCCAAATGGAACGCCTTACCCATTAAGGCTCGGTACTACATTGGAGGCTCCACCTTTGTGTTCGCTCTCCTTGGTGACTACATTACCAGCAGAGTCAACGAGGAGGTGGGTGCCCGAAAGGAGGTGATGGACAGCATTAAAAAGGAACAGAAGTCAGAACAGGACAAGTAGAATTAGAGAAATGGGTGAAAAATTGAGTTGAAATGGATGAACTGGGTCTATTCTGTGGAATTGAGTGGAATTTG
The DNA here is from genome assembly GCA_030568615.1 of Suhomyces bokatorum. NCBI lineage: Eukaryota > Fungi > Ascomycota > Pichiomycetes > Serinales > Debaryomycetaceae > Suhomyces > Suhomyces bokatorum. The sequence goes on along the minus strand of JAJMGI010000021.1, from coordinate 194,329 downwards.
TGGTTCATTTGGCTTTTGGGAGAGTTTTGAAACACTTCAGTGACGTCCTGAAACTATGCTCAATTGGGATGATGAAGGTATTGAAGTATGGATTTTATGCGGGTTTTCCTCCAGGATTGAAGTATGGATTTTATACAGGTGTTACTTTCAGCATCGAAGAACGATATGTCCACCAATTCATTCTTCACTCTGCAGATATGGTGACAACTTCACACCACCTGTAATTATGTGTGGATAGAAGTCAGAGTATCGGTATATTAATATTTATGGTACTTCTAATGAGACAGATGAATTTAATTGGAATGTAAAAACATGATTCAATGGAAGATATATGGTCAGAAAACAATTTCTGAAAAAACCAAATGATCTCGTAACTCGAATTATTCGACTAGTTCAATATATTAATCAAGTTCTATTCCATTCTCTCTCCAGGTCTATTATATTATAATTTTATTTGATTTAACTAACTAGTTCAATATATTAATTGAGTTTAAAAATGTACTTGATGAATGATCTAGGTTAGTAATTTCCCATTCCACTCATGAAAACATTTCATGTCCATAAAATTCACTGGGACTGGTTCGAATATTAATCTAGTTAAAATCATTCCACACTCTTCAAGAATTTATTTCAATCGAACTGGTTCAAAATCAAGCAATACATTTCAATCGAACTTAAAATATACTATCTATTTAATTCTAGTTTCTTTGGTCACAACAATTATTATATTCATTCACCCATTCTACACGCTTCATCTCGTAAACATATATTAAATCAAGCATTAGTCCTACCTCTATAAATGTAGTTGTGTTTTTAGAACTTGAGCAAGTTCTTCTTGACGTACTCCTTTCTGAGCGAAGAAATGAACTCCAAGAACTTGGCAGGGTTGGAGTCGATACCTCTAGAGTACACGAAGCGAGAGGCCAAGCTGGTGGCGAACAATGCTCTCAAGTAGGCCACAGGAACTCTGGCCAAGACGTTCTCGATACCAATGACGTCCAACAACAAGGGAGGCAAGGAGTCGAGCAAAACGGCGTTTCTGAACTCGACGTCGTCGTCCCACAATTCCTTGGAGTTGGCCAACTCGTCTCCCAACTTGTTGATGGCAATGGACAACTTGTCGGACAACTCGGTGTAGGTGATGCCGGTCTCCTCGTGCAACTTCCACAAGGCCTCGAACTCGGCCTCGGCGTTCTTGACAATGAGCTTCTGCACCTGGCTCACGTAGTCCTGGTAGAACTTGGGCTTTTCGTGGGTCACGGCGTCCACACACATGTTGGCCAAGAAGCCCTTGTCGTCGAAGGCCAACGCGGCCAAGACCTCGAGCGACGACGACGTCACACCTCCCTTGTTGGTGGAGGCGTCCTTGAAAATGACAATGCCGGCCTCTTCCAAGACGAGCTTGGCAGATTGCGTGATGAACAAGTTGGCACCTTCCACGAAGTAGGGGATCGACGTCTTGCCGGTCTTGGGGTTGATGAACTCGTTGACGTTGTTGGTGTCAATGGCAGCAGGTCTGCCTCCACAGGGCACGAACAAGTCGACTCCGTTGGGGCCAAATTGCTCCTGCAACTTCAAGTGGAACGTGTTTCTGAAGGAAACACCGTTGGGCACAACGGTGCCATTTGGCAATGTCACGTCCACATCGTCCACCAAAACCACGTATCCGTCCTTGGACAACTTGGAACGGTCGTAGTGCTCGATCATCTTTCTCTCGTGTGCCAATCTCAACAACTCCTGCTTGTCAAGACCGTGGGGGTCGGCAATGACACCCGAACCGTCCACAAGACCCACGTAGTTCTCGTTTCGGGACAACAAGATCTCGTTACTGCCCAAATCACCATCTGGACCTCCGGTCTGGAACTTCTTGATGGACGAGCTGTCGATGTTCAACTTCTCGTAGATCTTGTTGACGTAGGCCCTGACGGAAAGCGTGGTCATTCCGTACTCGTCGTGGGGAATGCCTCCGATCTGAGGAGACTTTCCGGTCAAGAACGATCTCCACCATGGAGCACCTCTGGCTCTGGCATGAAGGGTGGCCCAGTCGGTGTAACCGGCCGTGCCTTCGTCAGGACCCAAGAACAAGATCTCGGGCTTGTTGAGGAGGTCCACGTAGGACTCCTTGACACCCGGAATGTGCTGCTTCAACAACAAGTCGATCAAAGCGTCGACGTACTTCTCGAAACACGCCTTGGGTCTGTCTTGGGCTGCTCCTGGGTCCAATAAAATCACACCCTTGGAGCCACCCTCGGGAATGTCCTTGTTCTTCTTCTGCTGCGTGTTGGCGAGGTTGTAGTTCTCGTCAAACAAGTTTCTGAGGTTGACCTGGTAGGCATCGACTGATCTGGACTTGACGATTCTGATACCTCCTCTGGCAATGTCTCTGAATCGGATGTGGAAACCTCTGAAGTCACTGCCCACCACGAAGAACATGCCGTAAGGCTTGTCGGGGTACTCGGACTGGGGCAAGAACGAGGGGTCCAATCTGAAAGAAAGAGCCACCTTGGTGGAGGTGTAGAAGTTGGTCTTGAGAATGGACTTGTTGAACACGAACAAGGCCCGCAAGACAATGGCGTGGTGCTCGTTTTGCGAGCACTCACGCGACAACAACTGCTCGAAGTCGGCCTCGGAGCCAACGGGGGTGATTTGGGACAATCTCTGGTAAGAGAGGGTCTTCTCCATGGAGGAGCGGATATAGTGCACGTCGGCAAATTGGCGGTACAATTTTCTGACAATGTCGCGACGCGTGTCAAAGACCTCCTGGATGTAGTTCTGGGTGTAGGTCTCGGCGCGCAACCGTTTTTTCAACGAGTTCAACACCTCTGCATTCTGGATGCTCTTGGACGCGTCCAACAACGACTGCAACTTGGTGTATTCGGGGCCCAACCGGTTGAGGAAGTGTGTCACAAAGATCACACCCGACTGGGCATAGATGCTCTCCTGCAACGAGAGCTCCCCGGCAGTGAAACGGTGGTGGAAGAAGTTGTGGGGAATACAGTACAAGAGCGACGCCTCCTTGATCACCTGGTAGATGGACAAGTCCACGGGGCTCTTCTTCTGCTTGGACGTCACGTACATCGAGATGATGGTCACGCCATTGGCAAACTGCTCCACGTACTTTCTGGTGGTCTGGAGCTTGTAGTAGTTGGCCAAGTCCGACAAGGCGGAGTTGTAGCGGGCCGAGGTCTTTTGGCGGAAGCCAATCACCACACGGTACTCCTCGGAGTCCTCGATGGGGAAGTGCTGGATCACGGGGCCCGTGGTGTTGATGACGGCCTCAATCACCTTGGTGTAGACCTTCTTGGTGTGGCTGGACGCGATCTTCAAGAACGTGGTGTCTCCGATCTTGTTGAGGTCGGTCTCGTTGGCCGACACCGCGTCGGCAGACGCGGGGTACTGGTTCTTGTAGACGAAGAAACAGTTGACGAGCTGGTTGGGAAGCGACTTGTTGTTCTGGTACACTCCCGACAAGATGGCGTCGGACTTGTAGTTCAAGGGCGCCGAGAAGTACTCGGCCCGGTAGCTGACGCTGCCGGGGGCCGAGGGGTCGATGTACTTGTCGTCAATGGCCTCTTCAAACAGGTCCTTGACCGTGGCACCGGGAGCAGTGGACACGAAGAACACACCGTGGTCCTCGGCCTCGTGCTTGTACTGGATCAAGGGGCGCTCGGACTCGGCAACGCCGGCCGAGTAGGCCTGGACCTTACACGAGTAGAGTGAATGGATGTGACCTGCAATCCCTTCGGCAGACTCCCGGGCAAAGAACACGTCGTCGATGCCCAAGCACTCGTAGAACCAGCGGGCCTCGGACTCGAGGAGCGACTCGGGAATGAAGCCGGTCGAGTCCAAGATGTCGAGCACCTGCTCGTACTGGTCCTTTTTGCCGGAAAAGGGCGAGTCGATGTAGTCGTGCTTCAAGGAAGGAGCCGAAGACAGGTGGTTGGAGTCGGACTTGGACAAGGAGAGGTGCTGGATATCGGGCTCGGAGACGGCGGTCATGATGTGAGCGACGGGCGGCGGAGGGGGGTTTGGAATTGACAACAGGGGTAGCTTTGTTGGCTGAAGTGTGGTGGAATTGAGAGGGAAATGGGTCGTATTTATAGTCCCAGGTGAAAAGTGTCTGTTGGTGGGGAAGGCGGATGCAGACACAGAGGCAGCCGCAACCCCCAGCAGGCAGGCGGGGGAGGGGTGCGCTGCAGCCTCGACGGTTATGGAAGGCCCGCACGCATGACCAGACAAATTCGCGGTGTCTGCCTTGGCCGATTGTCTGGGGGAGGGGTAGGCGAATCTGAGAGGCGGGACAGGATGGAATGGGTGCAGAGGCGCCGCCATCGGGTGCGGTGGGGCTGGGAAGGCGTGTCTGACGGCGCCAGAGGCACCTCCAGCGGTGTGTGCTGGTGTCTGGCCCCTTTTCCCCGTTTTCTGGCGCCAATTGGGGCCCCTGGCGTGGTTATTGGCGTGGACGAGGTGGGCAATTTCTGGCGGTATGGCTAAGCGAGGTGTCGGGCGAGTGTCTGTGGAGGAGGGGAAAACCCGGAGACCCCCCGCGCGATGGTGCGGAAGAGGGGTGCGTCGAGTCCTCCGGAGAGGACGGGTGTGTGGTGTCTCCGAGCTCCACAGTCCACAGTGATGATCAACGGTCAACATACAGTGGGGCAGGTGTAGTCTGGCGTGCACAGTATGGAGTTTGCAGAGAGTCAGACAGAGCCCTAGAGTGGACATCTACACCTTCAGACAGTCACTCCCATCCAGACAGTCACACTAGTCCAGACAGTCACTCTTCCTTCCACCCACCTCTACGTCTCACTCTTGCAGACAGTCACTCTTCTCCCACTCTGCCTCTCGACTGACCTCCATCTGCGTCTGCGTCTGCGTCAGTGTCTGACGCACCCGTGTCGCGGCCCAACTGTGCCCCACTTCCCCAGGTTTCGGATTCGGAAGCCTGAGAAAAAACGGCCAATTCTGGCCATCGCCCTACGGTTTGGCCGTGCGGCCGCCACAAAACCACCGGCCCCATCCTGCCTCCCAACCAGCCGGTTCTGGCCGCACAAAAATCCCTCTCCAGTGTTGGGTACCCCTCCGGTGCTGTGTGGCTGTCTGAGACGACGCTGCCCCGCTGCGACCCCGCCATTTTTTCGCAGATTCACCCATCAGACTCACTACTGCCTGGTCTGTTCTACCGTCTACTCTGTCTAAATCCACCCTCTCGTTCTCTTTCTCTTTCTGTTTCTCTTTCTCTGCCCTTTCCTGAGGTGTCACCTCTTCCTTCCACAAAGTCGCCACGGCATCGCCAGCCGACCTGTGGCAACACGGCCCTGTCGTCTCTGTTTGTGTTGCTTTCAGAGCCCACTCTGTGGTGGGCTCTGGTTGGGAACGAGCGCGCCTCCAAATCCTCTACAAAACGGACATACACCTTCGGAACGGCAGGCTCTTCGCCACAAGGCACCTGGGCCCCCCGGATCGTCAAGCTGCGAATCAGAGGGCGTTGGGCAGCCGTCGGTGGGCCAATGGCTGAAAAGTTTTCACCGGGTGAAAACAGAGCGAAGAGGGGCCTCGAAACGGGCCCAAAAAGGGGTCTGCGGCGTCAGAGACCACGGTGGCGTTGCCGGGGATGGCTGGAGCCGGGTTGTGGGGTCATAGAGGCCGCCAATGGGGCCATCGTGGAGGTGTCGCTCAAGGTGGGGAGACAGGTTAATGTCCTCCTGCACACAGCCCAGTAGCCGCCATGCGCCATGCACCCTGCACCCTGCACCACCCGGGCCACGCACCCTGCCGCTAGCGCGTCCTGCACTGGATCTCTCCACACTTCGGCCGCTCTTCCCAGAAGTCGTCTTCTTTGGGCTTCAGTCGTCAACAAACAGGTCCGCCCCGTGTCGGGGTGGAGACGCCAAAGGCGGTGTCGGTTTCACCAGCGTGGGCGGATAATGGAGGTATTGGTGCAGCGTGCATGAGGGGACTGAGTATTTTCCCGACGTCCCCGGACTTTGGCTGCAGCCCCACTCATGCACCTAGGACACTTTCCCTATCCCCCACATTTCTGACACTTTCCGCCAAGGTCATCACTAGGTCAGCATCGACGTGGATAAAGGAGAATGGCAATGGAGAATGGCAATGGAGAATGGCAATGGAGAATGGCTATAGAGAATGGCTGCATGGACTGGAGAATGGCTGTATGGATCATGGAGAATGGCTATGGAGACTCTATATATTACGAGTATCTATGTATTCTTTACTGGATTTTCTGCTTATGCTCCAGTTTATTCCTTGTATCCATTTTCTGCGTTTTGTCACTATTCACACTTTCTCTGTTTTGTTTCCACTTTCTGGACTCTTCACCTATTTTGATCTTTCTGGCCTCTTCACCTATTATCTTTCTGGCCTCTTCACCTATTATCTTTCTGGCCGCTTCACCTATTATCTTTCTGGCCTCTTCACCTATTATCTTTCTGGCCGCTTCACCTATTATCTTTCTGGCCTCTTCACCTATTATCTTTCTGGCCTCTGTTGATCTTGTCTACATTGCTGACCACACTGCAGCCGCCCGTTGTGTGTGCCCCTCGCATTCCGATCGTGGTGCCCCGCGGCCCCGCCTGCCCCTCTATGGTTCCGACCTTTCTCTTTCTTCTCTTTTTCTTTCTTCTCTTTTTCTTTCTCTTACCCCAGAAGTGGAGGACCTCCGGATTCTGCCATGATCTCGCCACTCCAACGCCTGGAATTGGCCTTTGTCCTCTGTGTCTAGGCCTGCATCTTTGTCTTTATAATAATATCCAGAATAATGTCCAGCATTCTCAAGAGCTTGGCAGGGCTCTTCGCCAGATTCCACAGGTGTACCCAACTCTGTGTGTTTTGATTTGGAGCCCTCCAAAGCCCCTGCTCTTGGTGTGGAATAAAATATATGATAGATAAAGGATCAAAAGGTAAAATGTTTAATTATGAACAATATTCCACTGCTCTTGGTAGAATGCATACAATACTCTGGTGTACAGAATTGAAATTGCCATGTCGTAACAGCACGTTTTGCCAATTTGTGCCACTTGGTTTCCCGGTGATCGTAGGAATATTGCAAGTGAATCGGAGTACTTGCTACTAGACGGTTATGAACTCTATAATTAGACTGTGATGTGTATTGGATCATTTAGGTTGGTAGGGTTTATTGCGTTAGGTGCGTTTGCTGGGTAGTTCATACTATTGAAGTCCGGGATATAATTGCTTGCAATGTGGAATTAATTGTGTCCGTTGAATTTACCCTGAAAAGGGGACACTAGCTTGGTTTCTATTTTTGGGATTTCTTCTTTTTTTCTTTGGCTAGAATATGGTTATTGGCGGTTTGCGAACCTTTCTACGGCTACGTTGTTGGATTTTCCAAAGGGTTCCATACCAGGCTTTCTTCTGTAATTAAAATGGGTGCTGTAATTAAAATGGGTGTTAAGTTGTGCATTTGAATCTGACCGAGAGATGTAGCTACTAATCTTGGTCTGGACTGGACCGCCATATAACATTAATTTGTTAAATGGTTAACATTTTAATTTATGTAAATATGATCTGCAGATTATTGTCCCGGCTTATTACGCTTTGTGAGCTCTTTCTCTCCTATTAATTTGTTAGTAACTACACTAACTAAATCTTTAACACGTTCGTTTCTGTTGGCATCCCCAAGTGAAGGTGGGGCCGCAATTAATTTAGTAACATCTACTGTTAATTATTCTACCAATTCTAATTACTTCACTAGTTACTGGACTTGTGGTGTGTCTCCGTTGTATCCACTTCGTATATACTTCGAGTAAATATCATAGAGGAAGGTCTCCAAGTTTTTACATTGTTGGTAAGGTCTAATTACTTGTAATTAATTGCGTGTCATTTCTACATTTTGTAGTCTCTTTGCTATCAAACCTGTCTCCAGTGTCACTGGAATATATTCGTTTTGTCATATGAGATTATTTTCATGTGGATTTATCGGACTTATGATGTAACTCAAAATACGTTAAGTGCATTTCATGTTTCTGGGACGGATATTACATTGATTGATGAAATTAGTGATATAAAAAGATATTTTAAAATTTAAATCAACGTATATTAGTTACAGTTAATTATTCAAGTGATTATGTTAATCCCATCAAGGTAGACGAATTAATTATATTGGCTAATACTTATTTGATAATGGCCATATGAGATTGGTGAACATCAATAGTGGAAAATATGACATCACAGCAGTTCAATAGTGCTCAATAATCGATCTACGTATGCTTCTAGTTATCTCCTCTGATCATCCCTAATAATATGATCATTCGCAGCTTAATTTCCATAATTTCACAATCTCATTAATCGGATAAATCTACAGGTAAATAATTACAGCGTTTTATTTTGCAGTTACATTACTTGTCCCAAATGTGAATTCTGGGTACATTCTTGATTCTAATTTCTGTTCATAAGCTGACGTGAAGCATTCTTCACTCCTTGAAAGACTCAACCTCTCAATATGAAAGATACCAGTGATCTGTGTAAAATCCAGACCTCTTTTTTATTTTAGTCGTTTTCTGGTTTCTATTGGCCTACCATCCATGGTCAAACAACATCGACACACTCTCTCCGTTGTGAATACGTCTGATGGACTCGGCCAACACTCTCGAAACATCCAACACTTCCAACTTGTCGCCCAACTCAGCAAGGTGGTCGTTCTGTGGCACCGAGTTGGTGGTGATCACCTTGTCAATGGCAGAATTGTTGACTCTGTTGATGGCATCCCCACTGAAAATACCGTGGGTAACCAAAGCGTACACATACTTGGCACCCTGGTCCTTCAAAAGCTTGGCCGCACGAGTGATGGTGTAGGACGTGTCCACAAGATCGTCAATGAGCACACAGGTCTTGTCCTTGACGTCTCCCACGAGCATAGACACGGTAGTATGGGTTCCCGAGTGATGAGATTGAGGGTGGTGGTAATGGCCGGTCGAGAGGCCGGTGGTAACACCCAATGGGCCGATGGCCTTGACGCCTTCGCTGGTCTTGATACGGCGCTCCTTGTGAATCAATGCAAACGAGCAGCCAAGCGCATCCGCAAGCGAGGTGGCTCTCTTGGCACCTCCACTGTCGGGAGAAACAATCACGCATTCCTGGTAGTTGGGCACGTAGTCGATCAAGTAGTGCTTCAAGAGCGGCTTCAGGTAGAGATTATCCACGGGGATGTTGAAGAAGCCCTGGAATTGCGGATCGTGCAAGTCCATGGTGATCATACGGTCTGCGCCTGCTGTGACCAATAAATTGGCAATCAACGTGCCGTTTTGCGCAATCCACTGTTTGTATCCGCTCTCGGTCTTGCCCTTGGCGTCCACGGGCGCCCCAACCGAAACACTGGAGTCTCGGGGGGTGAGTTCACGGAAGGGGTCCTTCAAAGCACGACCACGAAGGCCTGGAGTAATCAGCACTGCGGACTCGGGACGCGACAAGGGGAACTCGCTCTGCGTGCTCACGTTCGACAACGGCTTGGGCGTGCCGGGAAACGAGTCAAACGTGTACTGGTCCTTCTTGGTGCTGATGGAAGGGGCTCCGGTGGTAGAAGCCATGTGAGGAATGTCCGGCTGTCTGGAGTAGGGGAACAACGGCAACACCGCGGTGACACGCTTGGCACTGGCTGTCTTGCAAGCGGCAATCATGATCAACAACTCGATGAAATTGTCGTTGACATCGCCACATCCACTCTGGATAATGAACACATCCTTCTCTCTGACCGAGTCCTTCACTTCGATGCTGGTTTCGCCATTGGAGAACTTTTTGGACAATACCTGGCCCTGGTCGATGGTGAGATTGCGGCAGATCAGCTTGGTAAGGGCTGGGTGGGACGAGCCGCCTAAAACAATAAGATCTCTCATGGGGGTATCTCTGCCGATATTGGGCGTACGGAGGTGCTGATTGGACGGAAAGTTGCGTGATTCGACACAGACAGACGGGCTCCTGAGATCTGGCGGGTTAGACGGGCAATTCGGCGCAGAAGGGGGGAGAAAGACGCAGACACAGTGGCCAATTAGAGGGGCATCGAAATTTTTGATAAACGTGTGTCACGTGACGCGCTTATATACACTCCTATGAAGATGATATGCCTGGCATGCCTTCTATCCTAGTATCTGACCTCGTACGACCCCGCCCGGGTCAAGTACTTGACCCACTTGACCGTCCGGTAATTGCCCTTTTCCTGCACCCGCAAATACTTCACGGCCAACCCCGAACTGGAAAACATTTCCAAGTCGAACTCAAGCGTAATGGGAGGACGCAGCCACAGCGCCCCAGGCGCCGAGTCGGCGTGGTTTTGCGTCAATTCGACCTCTCCCGTGAACATGTGGCTCTGTTCGCCAAAAAACTTCGAGAATTTCCAGAGGAAATAGTTTTCTCCGGGCTGATACTTGGCTTTTCCAGATGTAGTGTCTTGCATGGTCTTGACCACGCCGGAAGGCGTGGGGATCTTGATCTGCACGTTGATGGCCGGGAGCTTGGACGGGTACATCGACTTGATGCCCACCTTGTAGCGGACGCGGTGTCCCGCCTCTTGGACCTGCGCATACATCTTGAAGGGCAAGTGGATGTTCTGCAAACAGCGGTACGACATCAACTGGAAGTCGCCGTCTGGCGGCACGAAGTGGATGGAGCGTTCCGAGTCGAACCGCGCTAGTTCCACGCACTGGTGGAACTTGCAGTCCTCGAGAGTGACTCCGGAACTGGTGGCCGAAGACTTGGAGTCGGTGAAAAATACACTGTCGTCGCTCAATCCGAAGTGGCACTCGGGCATTCCGGAAAGATGTGCCTTCATCTGGATCTCTCCGTCCACCAGCGACCGCAAAAGCTGCGATTCGGCGTCCATGATCACGTTGATCTTTTCCTCCACTCGCAAGAAGATCTCGTTTCGGCGGTACTTGATGCCGCTGCTGCGCCAGGTGATGCTCAGAGTAGATATCTCGGCCCTCTCTTTCTTCGTTGCCGCCGCCACCTTGATGTTTTTCATCTCCTTGAACACGTTTCCCGTGGTGGGAATGGTGGTGATGTGCTCCCGCAAGCCGCTGAGGTCGAGGTTGGTGGGATACCCGAACTCCACGACCTCGTCCAAGATCTCGAAGATCAAGGCAAAGTTGTTGATGATCAATTCCTCCGTCAATGGCTCTCGAGACGTGTTTCCTTCTCGAAGCACCTGGCAGAGAAGGCTCTCCAATTTGTAGAGAAACTCCAAGATCATGGAGCAATCTTGGTTGGAACGCGTCACCACGCATATCCAGAGGAGCCCCGACCGGATGTATATGAAGGAAGTGGATCCAAGCGTCAACACAGGCGACCTGACGTCCTTGCCAGTGGTGGAGGCAGAGGTGGTGCTTTTTTGACTGGCCGCTATCACCTGGATTCGGAACACGTCGGATATGTTGCGGCGCACGCCCTCCTTGTACATTTTGGACATGAGGACATCGCCTTTGCCGTCGTAGATGAAAAGAGCGGTGATCATTGGTATGGAGAAAGAGGTAAAAAGGGACGGTTATATGTCGTGGCACGTGACGCGGGTCACGTGATTGATCCGGTGGTTCCAGATAAATTACCTGGAGGGCTACGTCGTGACCTCATCCCCTGGAAGGATCCGTCGTATAATTGCCATGCATGCCTCCGTTCGTGGATGAAATGGGGCATTTTCTGGCGTTGAATAAATGGTATAGCCGGTAGATTAGGATCTCTCCCGTCACGTGATAAATTGAAATAGCATAGAGCTCCGCCATTTCCCACTGGTGGATCTGGACTACGTCGGAGACATAGCTCTCCTGTCCTCGCTGCGTTCCTTCGTTGTATGAGTGCATCGCCTTTCATCTTGTTAGTTCATTGGCTGCATCTACAACATTGTATTTATTTGTCACGTGATCTGTCACGTGCGATGTATACTAGCTACCTTGCATTCCAACTAGGGCACCCCGGGCCTTCTTATTGTGCCCAGACTTCCGGTTATGGTTTGCCCGTGACGCCTTGTTCTTTTCCTTTCGGGCAGCTGCGTTTTTCAGGGGCGCCGGCTTGGTCTGCGTGTTATTTTCTGACTCTTCTGATTTCTTATCTTTACCTTTATTGGAAGCAGTTTCACCATCTCCAGCACCTGAATTGGCCTCTTTTTTGGGCCTGTTGGGATTGCCGGAAAAGAGGAACTGCTCTTCAAACATTTTGAACCGTCTTGGAGATTTTAAAAGCATTCTCAACCAGCCTTCTATCTGCTCATCTGACCAGCCTGTAGACTTCCTAATGGCCTGACGGTCGGAGGATTTTCTCTGTGTCTTGTTGAAAATGTCCGGGCCCTTGGTCTTGAAGATCGTGAAGAGATACATCTCAGTTTTGTGAGGAGTTTCATAATCTTCATCTTCAATAAGTCCAACACGATACATTACACCCTTTTTCAAGACGTATTCCACGGCAGAACCAGTGGACTTCTCCAGGTCCCGGTAAGTGTCGTCGGGCTCGTCCTCGTCGCTCTCGTACATCAACCTCAAGGCTGCAGTCAAAGTCTTTTTCTTCAATTCTTCTGAGGTCTGGTCTGCATCCTGCTTATTTTTCTTGCCTTGAATCACTTGGACTCCAGAGAAATCCAACCTGGAAATCTTGTCATCGTCATAAATGGACCTTTTCGCAACCGGGCCTTTGCTGGCAGGCTTTGGCTTTTTGACGTGAATTTTTGGCGCCATTTTTGGCTTTGCCTTTTCCTCTTCAATGCTATTCACCAAGTCTGGATTCTCTAATAGCATATTTGTCACTCCTTCGACGTCTCCTTTGTGGTCTCTCAACACCTTTCTAGCTTGGCCTATCTTCAAAGCAGGGATCAAAGCAGTCAACAAGTCCACTTGCTCTTGGCTCACCTCACTGGCACCCTCGTCTTCTTGATCGTCATTAGCATGAATCTGTCTTAAAAATGGTAATCTTTCCTCCAAGTTCGGAATCAAGCTCTTGAAACCTTCCGAAATAATCACTGTACTGAAAAGAGGAAACAATTTCATAGTGGCCAAGTCCTTGATGCCTAATTCCATTGTCAATTTAGACAATTTGCTCACACTCAATGACACTAACGAAACAATCATGATCTTCTGTATGGTACCTGCATGGATACTCTTGCCACCAGCATGCAAACGCTCTAACAACTCAATCCAGGGCACGGAGACAAAATTCTCAGCAAAATGCACCGAACTTGCCAGCTTCTTATTGATATTTCTGCTCTTGACTTCACCATCCAAGGAAATGGTCATGGATTGAGCAGAGATCTGTTGGCCCAAAAGATACGTCAAAGACGTCAAGTCCTGTTCCTTGAACAAGCCTTGGCTTATTAATGCCTCTAATCTCTTATGCAAGCTTGAAATGGAGCTGATACTGCCCGACTTCTTGTTATCGTTAAACTTGGATTTGAACGTTCCATCGACTAAACCCCTCACGACCGTGCCATTGTGTTGAGCATACACCTGGACAAAGTTCCAGATGGAGTCTCCGGTCATGTTGCACTTGACCAAACTGAAGTTTTTCACGAAAACGAAGACATAGTTCCTCAACAAAGCAGTGTTAGTCTTGATGTCGGGATTAATTGCTCCTAGCGAGAAAATCTTGGAGGATTCTTCGGCTGTTTCGTTCAAAAAGACCTTGAGAAAAGTCTGAAGCTGTTGCTGTGACTTCACATTCAACTTGGATGGCTTGAGTAGGTACTGGAAAAGCTTTATGTATGCCTCTAAAAGATGGACCCAGATCACGGGATCTTTGTCGATAAGCGAAGAACGGAGCTTGAATGGAGGATATTGGGGTATGGGAACATACGGTACTGGTTCTTCTTGGTGTTCCATGGCAAATAGCGTCTTCGAAATGAATTTAATTGATCTGTAAGTGTGAAAACAATCGTGTAAGAAATGCAGTCAAAATTTCGAATTTTCCTAGATTTTGACGTCCTGATTTAATCAAATATCTCTCTGGTTGGATTGAGTGACTAATTGTGCCCGTAGTCTAATTTTCGTGGGAAGCCTAGGCACTTAGTAAAATACGATTGAGATCTATGACTGATTTATATTGGAACACACACGACCTGATGATTTAGTGGTGACTAACCTTCATGGCTGAATACATAAGACGTATGGTTTAAGTTTGAGCTTGTCCCTGTATTTGGAAATTGAATATTTAATTCTTTCTCTTGTATCGATATATTCTATGTGGAGTAAATTTGGATACTAGAAGAATAGGTGAGTTGACGTAGATCTAGAACTCAAAGAATTAATAATTCTTTTATCAGAATAGCATTCCAAACTATCTAACTGGGTGTATTCTTATTCCAATAACCGTTTACTGTCAATACTCTAATTATTGTTTATTCCTGTTGTGTGCTTATAAATTTTCCATTTACTTTACTTTGTCTACTTTTCTAATTTTGTAAATTATTCACAATATTTTGAAAAGATGAAAAAACGACAGGAATGCTTTCACAGATGAAAATAACAATTCAAAGAGTCGTAGAGCATGAATTCCGAAGGATTAAATGCAGCTAAGAACTATAGTTACATCCAACTTATCACGTGACACACGGTTAAGGGTATATATTATTTTCGGGGATTGTGTCAACAACAAGAACAGCGCAGTAGCGAAGTGGAAACGCGCAGGGCTCATAACCCTGAGATCCCCGGATCGAAACCGGGCTGCGCTACTTCTGTTCTTTTCAATCAGCGCAGTAGCGAAGTGGAAACGCGCAGGGCTCATAACCCTGAGATCCCCGGATCGAAACCGGGCTGCGCTAATTTTTGCACCCAAACATGAGTTTTAGAACGTTCTAAAATGTTAATCACAACATTGAACAAGATGAATATTCAGAGAATTCTTTTTAATATTCTTCTAAATGTTAAGGTTCTTATATCGTTTTTGTTTTACCCTATTTGACTTGAGTAATGCATCATGTATTCATAAAAGTGTAGTATATTCATAAAAGTGGCTACTTAACTATCCACATTATTCTACTTAACCTTCCATATTATTCTACTTAATCCATAGTGTTTATATCTATGACAAGAGTAGTAGAGCCTTCAATATCGGTTTCTTGTCAGAGATGAGTGAGAGGGGTACTTTATATCAGATCCAAACTAGATGGTCTCTACTCCCACAATATTGATATGGACGGCGAGTGCCTTCAGTATCCAGGAATCCAGATTCAATGTTCATTCCATAAATCCACATTCAATGCTCATTCCAGAAACCCACATTCAATGCTCATTCCAGAATTTCAACAAGTTTTCAAGTGATGACGCATGTGCCGTGATATCATCCTCACTGAAAACAGGAAATGGTCTTCCGCTTTGCTTTTCCACTTCTCCAAGTTTGATGAGAGTTTCCAGAAATGCAAACGCTTCACGAGCACCAATGGTATGATAAGCTCTAGTCACACCTTTTTCGGCTACTCTGTCTGCTATCCACTGTTTCTGAGTATTCTTGGAAGGTAATTTAACCTTTCCAGTCAAAAAGCGGGTGGCCAAAATCGCTTGGTATTCGAATACACGGAAGGAAATGCCATCCACAGGAACACCAACAAATGAAATCAATGGCTCGTTCACCAAGAATGTATGCTGGTACAAGCCAGGAACGATTGCACCACCCAATGTGATTTTGGAGTTGGTAAGACGATTCAAGAAAGGATATGAGAAATGGTAGCCAGTACCATAAATGATCTTATCAGGATTGGCAACCAGAGTACCATCTTCAAAATGCACGGTAAAACCGCCAGATTCTAAAGTGTACTTGGAAATGACGGGTTTTTGCTCAATTGTGCCCGAAGGTGAGATTTTAGGGTTGGGTGTACGAATGGACTGGTAAACTTTCTTTCCATATTTGGATATTTGGAGGGCCAAGTCCACCCCAGAGGCACGAGAGCCAACCACTATGACAGTCTTGTCCTTGTAAGCTTCAGGCCTTCTGTAGAATTTCGCATGTTCGATTTTGTCATTATAAAGACGTTGTACTTCACCAAGGCCGGCAACATCAGGAATGAACGGAACATGGTAGTGGCCAACGGCTACAACGACTGAGTCAAAATCCTGTTGGTACCATACATCATTGTCGTAGTCCAAACGTTGTCTGATGGTCAATCTGAACCGATAAGGCAAAAGATTTGCACCCAAAGCGAGACTTTTGGAAGAGGTAGAGAAGTCGAAGTCTCGAGGGATCTTCTCGACGTCTTCAACTGTAGCACCTGTTTTCAACGTCAAACGGTCGTCCTTCTGGATCTCTCGGATATACTCATCGATATACTGTTGGACCACGATGCCATCCACATACCGAGTGTCATCAGGGCCAAGATTACCGGGGACTGGCCAGTGTTTGTTATCACTAAAAGTCATCAATTGTTCCTGGACATTGGTGGTGAGACCTTCGTAGCTGGGAGTCTCTTCGAAACGTTCCTGCTGTGACCGTGGAAGCACGATTTCTGTAGAAGTGATGTTCGCATCATGGAATGGGTTGGCTAAGTGAGGGTCCGTATCGTAGGAGGATCGTCCTGCCTGTACAATATGGTTGGGAGTGGCAATTGTTTCTTTATCGAGGGCCCAGACACCCCCCAAGACTTGTCTTCTTTCGAATATGGTGATGCTTGAGAGCTTGGGAGTTTCTTGAAGAAGACTTTTAGCAGAAATTGCACCCGAAGCACCTGCTCCGATTACAGCAACAGTCCGAACTTGATCTGGAGATAATGCGACTGGAATGTCCTGGGAGAGATCGATTTCTGCAGGCATTTCTGGAATATTGGAGGTGTGGAAAGTGCACGGTATTAATTAATAGACATCGCTAGAAAGCGAGAAAAATGGGGATATAAATAGGAGGAGGTGGTAATATAAGGGAGGAAGCAAAATCGTCATTATACGCCACACTGGGGAATGATAAGATGGCCTGGTTCGAGTACTGTGGTGTAGCATGGTGAATGGTCACGTGACTTTATTAAACCACGTGATATACAACACATGACATAATCAATCCACGTGATCTAGAACACGTGACCCTTCACTGAAGCCTTCCATACTGCCTTATCTGCATATATCGCTGTCTCGTTTAGTCAGGCAGATGCATCTCGCCTCGAACGCCACAAAATCCCGGTTTGCAGGCGACTTTTCACCGACTCACTGCATCATTAATTACAAGATGAGGCCATGAAAAAGGCCACGCCAAAGGCCGAAAACACGACAAAAAGCGGCCCAGGTGTTTCAAAGCACATCGGACACCACCATTCCACCGGGTTCCACCAAATGGGCCGCCCCAGGCCATCGCCGGTGCCGTCTGAAACCGATCGGTAGGCGCACGCCCCGATATATTGGGAAAGACCCCACGTGCAGCATCGGCCTATATAACGTCTACACATCCATCCCATCTCGTCCATTCTGCCCTTTTCACCCACAATGGTAGCCCAGAAAGAGGTCGATCTCAACAAGCCACTCGACAACAATGCACGTGCGCTGTTAGTCAAGTCGGAACTCACGCCCGACCTTGCCCAGGCCTCTCTTATTCTACATGGCGACTACTACCGCCAGGCCCAGTCCAAGTTGAACAGATACATATTCTGGCATCCTATCTCGTGTTTGTTCCTTTCGTCGACCATAGGAACCGCGTTGGCCTACTACTTGTGGGATTTCGTGATGATTTCCGACACTGTATGGGAGTTTGTGTCTTTCTTGTGGAGATCCAAGGACTTCCGTTTCCAGATCTTGGCCGCCTTTCCCGTGATTATCTCCATGGTGGCCATTTTGGGCTTGGTGTGTTACCTCACCAGTGACGATTTGAGAACGGTATCCGACAAGTTGGCCTACAAGGACTACTACGAGAAGATCTATGGGTTCGACCTCCGTGAGTTTGCCACCATTCCCGTGGACAACAACACGGGAGCCAAGTTATCGGCCGCCAACGTCAAGTTGTTGGACAAGGGCAACAACTCCCAGATCATGATCTACCGTGACTCGCCCATTGCCGTGGTCACCATCAACCCAGCGGTCCAAGAGTCCACCAAAGAGTCGTTTGTGGTGCGTATCACCGGTTTACAGGTCAGAAAGGTGTTTGCCAAGGTCGATTTCGAGAGTCTCTTGCTTGACTGGGCCGTTTTGAGGTCCAGACAGCTCTATCAGGACTTTGTTGAGTCCAAGAACATCAAGAACATCGAGGGCAACAACATCAAAATCTACATTGATGGTTACAACTTCGACAAGCGGTTTGACCAGTTGTTGAAGGCCAGAAGCTTCTCGGTGGTCAAGAAGCACTACCAATTGAACGGATTCGAGAAGACTGATCTTGGCTTGTTCCAAAAGCTTTCCCAGAGAATGTTCGGTATCAAAAGAGTCGTTTATGGCTTGAACATCGTGGCCAAGAACGGTGACGAGGACATTCTTTTGAACGTGGCCAGGGAGTCAGGCTTTGTCAACCTGTCCAAAACCGAATCGAAGGATTCCAAGTCTTCTGTCAGAAAGAGAAAGTAAAATAATGGGTGCAAAAATACGCAAGCATATACATAGATAAAATAATGGAAATTTGAATAAATGTAGCAGTATGGAATAATGCAATGCATACAAGATTTTTTAGATGTTATTGCAGCATGGAATAATGCAATGCATACAAGATTTGTTTGATGTTATTACAGTATGGAATAATGCAATGCATACAAGACTTGTTAGATGTTATTGCAGCATCGAAATAAATCCATACAAGATTTGCTAGATGTTATTACAGTATGGAATAATGCAATGCATACAAGATTTGTCAGATGTCATTGCAGTATGGAATAATACAATGCATACAAGATTTGTCTATGTCATTGCAGTATGAAATAATGCAATGCATACAAGATTTTTTAGATGTTATTGCAGCATGGAATAATGCAATGCATACAAGATTTGTTAGATGTTATTACAGCATCGAAATAAATGCATACAAGATTAGTCTATGTTATTACAGTATGGAAATAAATGCATACAAGATTTGTCTATGTTATTGCAGCATGGAAGTAGTGCAATGCATATGCGAATGAGCCCAATTGTAATTGATACATGGCAATATTGCAATGGCTTGTATCGCTACCCCGAAACTTCAATGGCATATACAAGATGAAATAATAAGAAATTAGCAAAAAATTTTGCAGTGTCCAAAATCACTATTCCAAGAATAACAAAAGAAGCCTCTATGGGTAAATGAAATATTCCCTGTCATATGTATCATATGTATTGCATTTCTACACTCGCATTCGTTTAGCATTAATTTATAGGTACAAGTTCAATGTCTAGTCCAACAAACCGGTGGTTCTACCTCTCTTTTTCTGTTTCTGGACTCTGTATATAATGAAGGCCACCCACACAATCAAAATGACCAAGATCAAGATGGTCAAGTACTTCAAGCCCGCGAGGATGGTGCCCAAGGTTCTCTTGACAAACGTGGCGTCAGGGTCGCCGTACAACTCCATCCGCAACTTTCTTTCTCTCTCCTTGATTCTCTGGTGGGCCTTTTTCAATCTGGCCAACGACTTTCTCTTCTGGGTGCCTGTTTTCTTTTTGAAGAGCCGGTTGGTGTCCTTGTGGGGCTGCTCCTTCTGGGCCTCGGACACCACCTTGTAGTCGTCGTTGATCTCGTTTTCGTTCTGTATCATGGACTCCAACTCGCTGATGGACTCCACGAAGCGGCCGTCGGGCTTGTACAAGGCGTACATTTTGTTTTCGAGGATATCGACCGACTGGGACAACTGGCCCGTTTCAGCAGACAAGCCGAAGTAGCGCACGTGGGGCAACCGGACGTCGGTCAACGTCACGCAGTTGGTCCACTCTTCGTGCTTGCCGTTGTAGTTGAAGTCAATGGACAAGTATCCGTCCTTGATGTACACCAAGCGCATTTTGGTCTGCTCGCTTCTGGGGTTGACCAAGTCCTTGGCATGGCAGCCGGCCAACCGCGTCTCGAAACCGTCCGAGTCCTTTCTGTACATGGCCTGGCCGTCGCCCAACATCAAGTTGACAAAGGGAAAGTTGCCTCTTTTGCCGTTTTTGTAGGTGTCGAGCATGATGCCCAAACCACGGAACCCATTGCGGACGCCGAAGACGTCGCCAATTGGCGACTTCTGGTCGAGAAACCACACGGCGAACCCGTCCCCGAACATGTTGTGGTCCGACTTGCTCTGGATGTGGAACGTCAACTCCATTTCGAACGACTCGGCCTGGATGGGCATGTCGGAAAAGATGCTGCCCACTTGATGGGGCACGTCCGAGGTCAACCGGATGTATTTGTCCCTGGAAATGATGGGATTACCGGCCACCTGCCAGTCTCGAAGATGGAACGAGTTTGGATCCAAGAACGGCACACCAAGACTCTGGCTGGTCAACTCGGTCTTGCGAAAGCTCACCACATTGGACTCTTTATTCTGCAATATGGAGTTCAATTCCTCGGGTGTGAATGCCTGATCAGACGAGTCCAGAAACACGAACAAGTAGGTGAGGCCGAGAAGCACCATCACCACGACTGCCTGGACGGCCCTTGATCTAAAGAAGCTCATGGAGTGGAAGTTGTTGTAAATGGATCTCACTAGTTCCACGTAGCCCCTGGCGTGTGCAGGACAATAGTGGGAGGAAGAAGGGGGAAAGGGAAGGGTGGAGGTAGGGGAGGGGGTGATTTTAAGGGATGGATGGAAAGCGGCGGACGAGGGCTACATTTTGGTGTATTGAAGTATGGACTTTATGTTACAGGAGACCCAGAATGGTGGTGTAGTTTATGGCAATACAGGGTGCAAAATAAGCCGCGGATATAAAGATAGAGAAAGAGGGTTGAGAAAGAATGATATGGATTAATGAGAAAGAATGATATGGATTAATGAGAAAGAGAATGATCTGGAGAAAGAGGATGATCTGGGGCAATTGCCAGTGTATATGATGGTGTACTTCAATTGAGAGAAAATAGCCATGTATGAAAAGCTACAATGTGCTGTCCATTAATAGTGTCAATAATAATATTCATCATATGACGAGGATCTGAGGCGTTGTACCACAGCAAGAAGTATTTTCACTACTAGTCTGGCCATTTAGTTGACACCTGTTCTCCATCTGCGTGGAAGAGAGAAGAAGAGAAAGAAGAAGAGATGATGGACGAACGGATATATTTATTGTAGGGCCAAAACTGCAGATTTGATCGTGGCTCAATAGTCAATATTATGGCTATTTCATATAGTAGCGAGATCGGGGTATTGTTGTAGTCTAGACAGAATTGCCAAGAAACAGAGTACAGAAAAGTGTGTTGTGTCTAGAAAGAGCAAGATACAGGTTTCATTAGTTCCAAACCAGCCTGACCTAATATTTAGTCCTAATATTTCACTAGTCTATTCCTCGCTATATAAAATAATTATGTGAGAGAATTATGAGAATAGGTTTCTTACGTATGGCAATAATCCCATTCATCTTGTTAATTTCATGAATGTTTCCATTCAACTGGTTGATCTATAGACTTCTCCATTCTCGAATTCACTCACACGTCCATACTGGTATTTTTTTGCTTTCTGTAGAAGACAGATTCGAGTATTTCATAGTGATAGATATTCCGTATTTGAGCTTCAGTTTTAAGAATTCTACAGCTTCTAGAGTTTCCCAGGTGTGACTGTATAGAGATTATCGTTTATCTACACTTCATAATATGACTATTCACAGGATATTCGTGCACTATGTAAAGTATGAACGCATCGGTTCTAGGCCAATTAGCGACGTTTATGGTTACGACCACAGATTTATCATCGGCCCTATGCCGATACCAACCCATCTCTCATCTGAATTTAAGGCGTTCAATCACTTCTACTTATCGAGTAATCTCTTTTCTCAAATAAGAGCAAATATCTCTCTTTTCTCAAATAAGAGCAAAATATCTCCCTTTATACAACCTCATGGGAGCATTTCCTCCAGTTTCTTCCACTCCATCTTACTTTCCCTTGACCACCGTACGCATGGCACTCCAGAGGGACTCCTTCTTTTCACCACGGAGATCCGCCAAAAGACGGCTGTAGTACTCGGGATTTCCTTTGGGACGCAACAACTTGTCGTCCAACTTGTAGTAGTTCTTGTATTTGTCGTTGACCAAGTCTCTTAACGAGTTGTACTGCAA
The DNA here is from genome assembly GCA_030568615.1 of Suhomyces bokatorum. Lineage (NCBI taxonomy): Eukaryota > Fungi > Ascomycota > Pichiomycetes > Serinales > Debaryomycetaceae > Suhomyces > Suhomyces bokatorum. The sequence continues at coordinate 172,216 of JAJMGI010000021.1, read as the reverse complement.
CATCAAGTCGTGTTCTGAGATGGCGGAGATGGTTTCTGGGTTCAGGAAACGGGCAAGCTGCACCTCTTTGAAGGACGCATAGTGCTTGATCTGGTCCTTGGGAAGGGTCTTGAGAAGGGCCACTATCTTGGCTGCAATCTCGCTGTGTCTGGACATGATGGGTTGAAAAGTAATAAGGGTTGAGTTTTCAGTATGGATTTGTTGGATGGGTCACGTGACCGAATGGAAATATGGCTGATTTTAGGAAGGCAAGAAGTGTACCAGAGAGGAGGGTAAAGAGATGGAAATAGTGGAATTGGATAGTATACGTGGAGGTCATTTTTCTTCAGCTTCAAATGATACGATTCATGTCTCCATTGTGATTCTATGTGAACTACTTGGTATACATCAATTTTATGACATGGAGAACACTGGTTGGGAAATCCAAAGCACAGAACACTTTCAATACATCTGAGATAAAGCAGACATTACTCAAAAGAGTAAAAGACTACACCTACCCTCTACGAGCCCATTTTGCAGTAATTACAGAGAACTGGCCATCACCATCCTGTCACGTGCCAGTGCACGTGGCCAGGTGCAGTGCTCCGACCTCATCTCCACTATGATTCCGAATCCAACACCAACACTTCACCTTCTCCACTTTCCTACACACCATGGCCAAAGCTGCTACCCCTCGTGTAATCTTCGTCCGTCATGGCCAGACCGAATGGTCCAAGTCTGGTCAGCACACGTCCATCACCGACATCGATTTGACTTCCTTTGGAGTTCGTCAGATGAGAAGCACTGGCAAGTTCTTGATTGGCGACAGCCCTTTCCAGGTGATTAAGCCTGCCAATTTGAAGTACGTGATCAGCTCTCCACGGGCACGTGCCAAGCAGACGGTTTCGTTGTTGTTGGAAGGCTTGGATCAGGCCCAAAGGGACGCCATTCCATTGATCGTGGAAGAAGATATCCGTGAATGGGCATATGGAGATTACGAGGGATTGTTGACCTCGGAGATCCACAAGTTGAGAGCCTCGAGGGGCTTGGATCAGAACTTGGCTGAGGGCGACAAGTGGAATATTTGGAGAGATGGCTGCGAAAACGGAGAGAACCATGAGGAGGTCCAGGTGCGTGTGGACGCCGCCATTTCTCGGATCAGAGATCTTCACCGCAAAGCCTTTGCTGCCAACGAGGCCTGTGACATTGTTGTTGTTGCACACGGCCATATTTTGCGGTGCTTTGCTGCCAGATGGATCGGACGTCCCATCGATGCCAATCCACAATTCATGTTGGATGCTGGAGGAGTGGGTGTTTTGAGCTACCAGCATCACAACATCGACGAGCCAGCACTCGTGTTGCTGGGTGCCTTCTCTGTTCCTGTTGAGGGAGAGGATTAAAAGATAGTGCTTATGGAATCATATCAGGCCATATGCGAAACAAGCTTATATAATTATAGAGTAGTATAGTATCTAGAACAAGATTCAGCTATTAGATCAATAGAGCATATATAATGATTATAGAGTAGTATAGTATCTAGAATATAAGATTCAGCTTTGGATCAATAGAGCATATATGTATAGAGTAGTAAAATGAATCTAGAATACAAGATTCAGCTTTAGATCAATAGAGCATATATAATGATTATAGAGTAGTAAAATGGATCTAGAATACAAGATTCAGCTATTAGATCAATAGAGCATATACATATATATATATATATATATATAAAGTAGTAAAATGTATCTAGAATACAAGATTCAGCTTTAGATCAATAGAGCATTAGATATGTCAGTATGGATTGACAGTATGAGGATGGCATAGAACAGATAGAGACAGGAGTGGTCAGTGATTGGACTGAAAATTAATTGAAGTAAGTGCAACTATTTATGGAAATTAAGAAACGTCTTCCCTTTCTAGATGTCCAAACTTAATTCACACCTTGTCCAGTTCCTAGAATTACTTTATCATGTCACCCCAAATAACGGTTTACCTGATAATTACATCACCTTACTACAATTTATCTAGAAATTAACTTATAGTTCAAACATTAACATGTTAATAAGTAAGTGGTACCTTAAATTATAATTCCACACAATAATATGTGTTTACTGAGAATATTCCTAAGTTACCATTCCAAACTATAAGCATGTTAATTTCGAGAATATACCATTCAAAACAGTGTGGAGTGCAATTACTGAAAGTACAGCAATTAATTACTATTACTACCATGTTGATTACAAAATATGGCATCTAGTCATTGGTCATAATGTTAATCACAAAATATGGCATCTAGTACATCATTGAACATAATGTTAATTACAAAATACAACACTAAGTACATATCATTGATCATATGTTAATTACAAAATACAACATTTAGTACATATCATTGATCATAATGTTAATTACAAAATACAACATTTAGTACGTATCATTGATCATATGCTAATTACAAAAAGACAGCAATGAATTACTATTACTACCATGCTAATTACTTAAATATGGCATCTAGTCATTGATCATAATGTTTATTACTTAAACATGGCGTCTAGTCATTGATCATATGTTAATTAAACACAACCATACTGCAAATATTAACGATACTTTCTAAGGGCACCCAATCGTCTCCATTGCAGCATTCCTGTATTCTAATCTACCTTTTAGTCTATTATTACCCGCCCCTGACGTGGACATCTGCACACGCAAGCGCATCCAATACCTGGTTCCAGAACATGTCGATGTTCACACTGGTGCCAATGCACACCTTGTCGGAGGCAAACTCGGCACTCTCGGCGCTATCGACGAGAACGGACTGGCCCTCGTGGTCGCCCTCCACCACCACATCCATTCTCCGCTTTTGGCTCACAAACTGGTACTCCTCGTCGCCGTCGATGTGGGCCAACACCAAGAACAACGCCAACGGGTCGTGGACAGGCGGGCCTGGCAAGGGCCCGTACCGCACGAGGTACTTGTCGTAGTAGAACATGACCACGTCGTAGAAGAACTTGCGGATGGGCGTGTCGAGGGGAGAGTTCGCCTTGTACATGCGGTTGCGGACCCCCTCATCACACATGGCCGAATGGGTAATATCCAACGGGGCCAAGACTATCTTGTACCCGATTTGGCGGACCACATGGTGGGCCGCGTGGGGGTCGGCGTTGAAGTTGAACTCGGCATAGGGCGTCACGTTGCCGCCCGCAAGACTCCCGCCCATCACCGCAACATACCGGATGTTGTCCTTGACCTCGGGGTGTTTGGAGAGCAAGAGCGAGAGGTTGGTCAAGGTGCCGGTGCACGCGACCACGATCTCGCCCGGATGGGCCATGATGGCGGCTCTCATGGCCTCGATGTACTCGGTGTCGCTGGCGGCCTTGACCGAGACGTGTTGTGGTAAGGTGACGCCTCCGAGGCCGGTTTCACCGTGGACATGGGCTGCGTGTTTGGGCGCATTGACAAGCGGCTTCCTCAGCCCGGGATACACCTTGACGTCATACGTCTTGAGCGCCTCCAACACGCCCACGGTGTTGGTGGTGGTGGCGTCTAGCGAGGCATTGCCGTGGACAGTGGAGATGCCAAGGAGCTTGAAGCGCGGGCTGAAGATGGCAAGAAGGATGGCAAACACGTCGTCGTTGCCGGGGTCGCAGTCGAGCCAGATGGGTACGGTTTCGTGGACTGTCATTGGAGGGTGAAATGAAGCAGGAGTACAAAGTCTGGGGTAATGGATTCGAGAAGGTGCAAGAAACGGTACCTGTATCTGGTCACGTGCGACGTCAAACTCGAGAAGGAGAAAGACGACCTAAAGAATGGATATTACAGTTTGCTTTACTGGGACGTCCCTGCTATTTGTAGGAGGACCAGCGTCATGCTGCTGCAGTACCTGCAGCATCTGGGGCACTTTGGAGGCGGGGCTAGTGTGGGGGATGCCTCCACACATCTGGACACACGACTCTTATTGGACGGTGGGTCCTGTGCCGTGGGGGTCCAAACGGAAATCGTAGGCGAGTACGTCACCCACACAGAACATCCGTGCCGCAAACATGGGGAAACGGCCCTTTTGGTGTGTGGGTCTTTGACACAATACAGAAAATGTTGAGGCTCGGACGATCCCGGGCATTGTGTCATTACAGGGCCGTTACAGTGGAGGAACACAAAGAGACAGTGGGGAAGTGGTGAACAAATTAGTACAACTAGTTTGAATGTGAGACTACTAGGATTGGGCTGGACTAATAGGATTAATGTTATTTGGATTCCACACAAGTTAATTATAATAGCTATATATCTGTTCTTGATTTGGGGATATTTCTCTTCTAGATTTATTTCTCTTCTTGACTTGGGGATATTTCTGTTCTAGATTTGGGGATATTTCTCTTGATTTGGGGATATTTGTATTTTGAATCAGATTACTTAGAGACTATTTTTGAGTATGGAAGTATGGAAGTATGGAAGTACGGATTTTTGTTTTGTGGATACAAACTACATATTATAAAACTCTTGCTGTGCTACTTGTCGCTTAGACACAACTTCCTTTACGACCATTTTCTGCTCTTTATGTGGTGTTTTTTGTAGTTACTTTTAATACTCATTTCTGCATTGACTTGGTGATGTGTGACTTTGCCAGTACCAATTTAATGGAAATTACCCGTGAGTTGGCTCACTGTTTCAAAGGCAAGCATATTATCCCAGAGTCTTATTGCCAATATGCTGTCTCTCTAGGACATTTGTTTCCACATGACTTGGAAAAATGGCTTAGTTACACTCTTTTTATTGTTCAGCAAGATCCCCTAAAATAGTTATCCCGAGCTTATTCATATTTAGGCTAATTGTAAGGCTTGTTTATTGTAACAATAAAGCATCGTACTTGCTGCACATTTCCTTTTTAGTTATGATCTCTTGACTACTAGAATTAACATGGCTTAGTAGAATTAATATATCATGTTGAATCTTCTCATGCTTTGGTACATGACTGTCCCAACATTGATCTAGCACTACGAAATGCTTCTTTATTGCGATTCTTGCAGAGGTCCTTAATTCAGTTTATCAATTTCTACATTACGGGTCACTCTGAAATTTTACTTAAATAATCATATTATACACGGCAAACCTTTGCTTGGGATTTAGGATTGTAAACATTCAGGACATTATTGTCCATTATAGTCCTTTATATTAATTTGCTGCAACAGCTATTGGTGGTGCAACTAAAGTCTCGGGGCCCAAGCTCGACTGGATTTCGTTCTTGGTCACTACTTCACTCAAAGTATCTGGAAGACTATGGGGCGCCTTTTCGGATATTTCGTAACTATCGTCCACAGACACCAGCACAGCTTCTTCAACAGGCTCTTCGACGACTTGTTTGGCATAGTGTTTCTTGAGTTCTTGTTCGATAACCACACCAATACGCCCGTTAACGTCTTCAGCCCAGGTAAAGTCACAGTGATCGTAGTCGTCGAGTAAGGTAACACCCAAATTAACGCCTTCTTTGTAGTTTGGCTCATAGTTTCTCATGTGGGTGATTAATCTTTTTCCATCAACCAAATGGTCTATTTCTCCAGCAAAAACGTGGATTGGAACGCTGACACCTGAATCGGAGAACCACAGGCGGGTGAACTGGAAGTAGGACTTCGAGTCAGTTCCTCTGTCGGTTTTAACTGGGGTATCAGGAGGTGCGACCGCATAGTTTTTACCGGTTTTGTAGTCGGAATGGGGCAACACCTGGTTGGAAAATCCTTCCTCCACGTAGTAGCTCATCCACCAGTTCATCAACCGGGACGAAACAAAGGTACAGTTGAAGATGGCATTGAAGTGGAGAATCTTCCCACTCTTGGACCACTTTTTGGCATTCCAGCCAAACAAGAACTTGTACAAGATGTAGGCATTGAACTTGAACAACTTGGTGGTGCCGGTACTGTTTCTGGCGGTTCCAAGCACCTTCATGAACGCACACAAGCCGAAGATGGCCTTGAAGCCGAGGCGGCCCCGGTTGTGGAGAAACCTAAGGAACCATCTTTCCAAGAACAACACCCCGGGGAAAATGGCGGGAGCCAAGGGGAAGAAGTATTCCACCAGTTCGTGGATGTGCTTCAAATTGCCATTCTTAAGCATGAGGAACGACTGGGTGCAGCCCTGGGAGTGCCCCACCAACACCAACTTCTTGTGGTTGGGCTTGTGGGCCAAGACGTTCTCGATGATGCAGGGCAAGTCGTAGTAGGCCAAGTTGCGGATGTCCCAGTCCCAGTACTTCTCGTTGTGGAAGAGGTTGCCCTTGAGGTAGTTGTGGCGGGTCTCGAAGTGGGACCGGTTGTTTCCAAGCCACACGTCGTAGCCCTTCTCCACCATGTAGTAGGCCATGGAGTTGGTTCCTGACGAGAGATATGCGCCGGAACACGAGAGGAGCCCGTGTTGGAGCAACATGGGCTTGCGGGACTGGCGCTGGAGGTCTGTTTCCTTGGGGTCAATCAACCGTTGCAAGGTCAACACGAAGCCGTCGGCGGTGGTGATGTTGTATTCTTCCAAGTCCAAGCCCAATTGTAGGGCCAAGTAGCGCAAGTCCAAGGAGGGCTTCATGTTTTCGAGGTCTGGGAAAGCCTTTCGAGGCAGGTACCCGTTGACTGGAGGGCATCCTGCAGACCCATGCTCCTGTCCTGTGGCCAACTGGTACCAGTGGTAGAAGAGAGCGCCGGTGCTCATGGTCATCAAAAACCAGGCTGCACCAAAGAAGGACACCAAACGGAGCATAAACGCCTTGACAGGACCATGGTAGGCCTCCAGATGGGTGGGGGTGAGTTCGTCAAACATGATGTATAAACGTAGGACTTATGATGGTATGGAGTAATGGAATGGAGTAATGGAGGAATGGAAGTTATGGAAGTAACGGAGTAATGGAATGGAGTAACGGAGTGATAGAAGTTGACGGTTATGTTGGTCCTATGGAAGCTCTGTAGTAGACCAACTGGAAGTTACTTTATAGTAGTTGACCGATTGAAGGTACTTTATAGTAGTTGATCTTATAGAAGATGAAGTTGTGTTGTAGAAATTGCCGGTTGATAAAAGTTGTATTCTAGACGTTGCCGGTTGATGAAAGTTGATGAAAGTTGATGAAACTTGCACTATTTATGACTTGGCAGTTTCTGGCTGCACAGGCAACGAGAGAAGAGGGGAAACGCGCGGTTGGTATTGTCTTTGCAGAAGAAGAAGACGGCACTGAGTTGAATCGTGGAACACTTCATGTGATAAACAGTCAGGGTAGGTCCGGATTAGGAATGTGCTGCGTTTGAGGTCATGTGACAGGTCCACCTTTCGGAAGCTCTGGAAAGGCGTACGCCAGGCACGGCTGGGCCGGAGTGCTGAAACAGGCGTCTACACAGCAGATAGGCGCTTGGGTCCGTGTAAAAACGGGCCCAATTGGGTGGAATTAGAGTTTGGTCCGGTTATTCTGAGATGGAAACTCCATAGTGCATTTCTAGTGCGATTTCGCTAGAAATGTAACATTCCAAGGGTCCATTACACAAACCATGTTGCAGAGGGAGAAATGGCCCAGGCGACGGTGTCGTCGTGTAGCTGGGACGTTGTGTATTCTGAAATGCAATTGGCCAGTTGGAAATGCTGTGTGCTTGCATGGCGAATCGCTTGCTGTGCATTTCGTTTAATTCGCATTTCCGTTTTCCCTGCATCCTATGACATCATGATGGGATCGACGGTAACAGGGTTCAGTGTGAATGATGAAAGAGAAAGGAGTGAAGGGAGCTAAATGAGTGAAGGGAGCTATATGAGTGAAGATAAAGAGAATGCGTCTTCGGGTTTTGGTGTGAAGTCGGCCAGATGGTATAGACATGTAATATAGTGAATTATGGTGGTTTTCTTCCGTTGGTGATTTATAGTGGAGGTGTTTTCTTCGGTTGGAAAGAGATGCACAATATGGAGAGATCCCGGGTCTATGGATAAACCAAACCTGTTACATTACGTCCTTCCTTTAGATTCCATCTATATTGTAGGACCCGTGTTCTGTGCTATCCTTAGATTGGGTATTGACTGAATCATGATGTCGATTGTAAGTACTCAACTATTTCATCGAACTATCTCTTCTCATATACTTTCACCCCAAATACCAATGCATCTCTTCCATTCGTGTCACCTCCACCTGCTGGACCTCTCCTATACATTCCCCTTCCCCTCTGTTTCTTCCATCTTTGTTTCTGTCAATCTTCTCTTTCGCAGCCATCGCGTTGTTCCATTTTGGTCAATTCTCAACATTTTTTCACCAAAGTTGAGCCAATACTGACTTCTCGAACCCAGTACCCAAACCAGCCCCAAAAGTCTCTACCTACCACCCCTGTTGTACTCTATGCCTCTCCTCTATCTCCTTACCACCGTTTCTAGGGCTCAAAGCCCTAAACCACCAAAAATCGCGAAACTCACGTGATAGTCACACCGCACAGTCTCGGTGAAAATTTTCCATTATCAAAAGTACCTTCTCTACTCCAACAGAGATACAGAAAAATGGGTAAATCGTATGTCAATCAGGAAATCAGGCAGAATTGTGGCAGAATTGCATTCTGCCGTCCACAAGCATCATTTGGCGACTTTTCCGGGGCCGTGAGCCCCATTTTTCGCCGATTGGCTCCAGCCTCGTCTTCTCCATCTCCTACTAACCTTCAGTCGTGGTTACAGATCCGGTACTCGTTACGCTTTCCAACGTGACTTCAAGAAGCATGGTGTCATCCCATTGTCCACCTACTTGAAGACCTACAAGGTCGGAGACATTGTTGACATCAAGGCCAACGCTGCCATCCAAAAGGGTATGCCCCACAAGTACTACCACGGTAAGACTGGTATTGTCTACAACGTGACCAAGACCTCAGTCGGTGTCATCATCAACAAGGTTGTTGGCAACAGATACCTCGAGAAGAGAGTCAACTTGAGAGTCGAGCACGTCAAGCACTCTGCTTGTCGTCAAGAGTTCTTGAACAGAGTCAAGTCCAACGCTGCTGCCAAGAAGGAGGCTGCTGCCAAGGGCACTACTGTTTTCTTGAAGAGACAACCAGCCAAGCCAAGAGGCCACAGAGTCATCTCCACCGAAGGTAACGTGCCACAAACTTTGGCTCCAGTTCCATACGAGACTTTCATTTAATGGGTATAGGGATACGAATAATGGCATGAAATGGCCACGGGCCTTGTGTAAACGTGTAGGATGTACGAAACAGGGAGAGTGGAATTACAAGAAGCAGTGATTTAATGACATTTTGACACTTTTAGCACCGAGTCTTTTGATGTTGCCAACAAGTTAATATTGACACTTTTAGCACCGAGTCTTTTGAGTTGCCAACAAGTAATGTATTAACAGGTGCAGATTGGTTTCTTATCTGCAACGTATGGATATTTTAGCCAGACTTACAAGTTTCACAGATAGAACTTACTACTAATTTATCCACGAAATCATTAGCTCTACTCATCCAGTATGGATTTACTGGTATTGAAGTATGGGGTTTACCTAGATAACGTACTAGTTGCACAAGAAGGGCCATAAGTGGATTATAGATGAAACTTACCAGTTTTACAGAATATGCCTACTGGCTTTTCTCAGCCAGGCTTTCTAGTTTCACAAGAATGTCATCACAAGTATGTCTATCACAAGTATGTCTACTGGTAATTCACTATGGTTTACTAGTAATTCACAAGTATGTCTACTGGTAATTCACAGGTATGCTACTAGCAATTCATAATAGTTTACTAGTAATTCACACTAGTGTACTAGTAATTCACAGTAGTTTTTAGTAATTCACAAGTATGCTACTGGTAATTTACAATGCTTACTAGTAATTCACAAGTATGCTACTGGTAATTCCCCATTGCGTACTAGTAATTCACAATGCTTACTGCAATTCTACATCAGATTCAAGCTGTTGAAACAACGATTTCTCCAAGCCTCATCCTAGCAGTCTTGATTTCTTCAACCATTTCATACTTTTTTCCACTTCCTTCAAGTTTAGGGTCAGAAGTTCTCTTAGCGTCTGTTAAAGTAACAAGAAGGGGTGCGCCAGACACCATCACCATAAAAACCCAACTTCTTCGTACGAAAAAGCATTTCCAGAGGAATCTCCGAAGAAACTCAACTCCAAAGGGAATTGTAGGAAAACACGCGAGATTTCATCATGTAGTAATAAAACTTGGAAGGTTCATTGGCGTGTCAGTGAGGGAGGGCGCCTGCTTATATAGCATGAACTGAAATCCGGGTAACCCCAGATGTGCGTACTGCACACAGGTCTCATCTGAAAAATTCATTAGGTATAGACTGTGTTAGACTGTAGCATCAAATCAGCACCAACATGGCCAAGAGAAAGTCCACCGAGGTTCCAAGTGCCAAAAGGGCCAAGAAGGAAGCTTCCGTGTTGTCCGTTTCGGATATCGAAGAGTTGGAGTCCCAGGTCACCCAGAATGCCCAATACAATACACTTGTCACTCTTCTCTCACACCACGACAAGGCCATTGAGGCCTTGAAGCAGTCCAAAGGGGCTGCTGATGAAGTCATTGCGAGAAAGGTGACCATATCATTGTACAAGTGCTTTCAAAAGCTATTCAAAGACGGCTTATTGGTCATCAGAAAGAGCTACGAAGAGAAGAAGACCTTAATCATCAAGTGGTTGGTAGACAAATACAATACATACAAGAATGCTTTGTTTGACCTCATCAAAGCAAAATTACCCTTCAAGGCGTCTGTCCAACTCGACTCCTTGGACGTCATCTTGAGATTGGTCAAGCTTGAACTGCAGTACTTTGGAAACTCCAAGGAAGGGTTCTTTTCCAACGTCATCTACTCCACATTGATTAAATCATTGTTGCTGAGCGACAACGGTGAGATTTTGGCCGATGGAACCACCGACAACTTCATTCTCTTGGAGTTTGTGGAGACATTCAAGGCCAACTGGGACTTGCAGGCATACTCCGTCCACAAGTTGCACGAGCAGTTGAACGAGTGGAAGGAGTCCAAACTGAAGGACGAGTTGAGAAAGATATATGCCAACTTTTTCACCCTCATGAAAAATCCCTTGTTGTATAGCGATGACTTGGAGAACCTTCCAAAATGGATTTCCACCTCGTTGCCAGCATCTGCCTTCAAGCAAAACCGTTTCAAGGGCGATTTTCAGCAAGCTTTCATCTCCATTTTGTCATATCCGTTAACCACATCCCAACACAAGGCGACGTTGTTGGTTTTGCACAAGAGAATTATTCCATACATGATCCAACCCCAGGATCTCATGGATTTCTTGACTGAGTGCTATGAAATCGGCGACGATTCTGCCATTCCTATCCTTGCACTCAACTCCCTTTATGAATTGATGAAGAACTTCAACTTGGAGTACCCTGACTTCTACACCAAGTTGTACTCCTTGTTGAATTCGGAGCTTCTTTATTCCAGATACAGATCCCGATTCTTCAGATTGTGTGACTTGTTTCTTTCCTCCACCCACTTATCGGCCAGTTTAGTGGCGTCTTTCATCAAGAAATTGGCCAGATTGTCGATTTCCGCTTCTGCATCAGGTGTGGTTATTGTCATTCCTTTCATCTACAACTTGCTCAAAAGACACCCTTCTTGCATGATCATGGTGCACTATGTCTGCCCACACAAATACGAGGACCCATTTGACATTTCCGAGGTCAATCCCATGTTGACTAAGGCCATTGGCTCCTCGCTTTGGGAGTTGGAAACGTTGATGAGCCATTACCATCCTAACATTGCAACTCTTGCCAAGATTTTCGGAGAACCCTTCAGAAAGCACAACTACAATATGGAAGACTTCTTGGACTGGAGCTATGCATCATTGTTGGAAAGCGAGAAGACCAGAAAGTACAAGACCATGGCGGCGTTGGAGTTTGAGGAGTACGACCGGTTGTTCCAAGGAGAGGGCACCGTGTATGCGGAAGGATGGACTTTGTAGGATTAAGAGATAGAATAAATGTACAATAGAAATTAATAGACTATGTAATAGTGAGAATGGAGTAATGAATGGAGTGCAAATGATGAAATGGAGTGAAAATGAGAATACTAAATGGAGTGAAAATGAGACTATGGAATGTTAGTGGAAAATTAGACTATGGAATGTTAGTGGGAAATGACACTATGGAAAATGACACTAATGGAACAGTAATGAAAATGACACTAATGAAACGGTTAGTTAAAATCATACTAGAGAAATTGTTTCGGAATGCAGCGCTGGACAAGATGAATGGATCACCAAATAAAAATATATCTATGGAAAGTATTCAAGAATTTAAGAAATTTAGAATTCTCACTATTATAATACTTCAGAAAAATTAATGTACAGCATGGAAAGCAATTTGCTACATTACCTTAGCACCATTACTATGCACCATTCACATATGACGACATTCAAACCCTGCTCTTCACCCTCACTATAGTCCTTAATCCTTCTGTTATTTCATTCGTTTAACATAACACATCACATAGTTAATGACATAATTTTCACAAAACTTTTCACTCTTTCTCTTCCAATCCATCTTTTACAATCTCCCCCAGACTCCGTCTCTCTTTCTTACACTTCATTGCTTCTCCTCCTTCCTGACCACTCGTTACTTCTTCCTCCCTTCTGGCCCTTTGTGCTTAGGTCCTGCACTTCCATCACCCAACGTATCCAATATATCCCAATCGGGAAAAGTAATAAGACGCGTCGGCGATGCACTAAATTTCAAAAACCAAATTCACCAACTCCACGTTCTTCTTTACCACCAACACCATGGAGGATATCAACGAACAACCTGTTGACGCCGTCTTCGGAGACCGTGTCCGTAGGTTCCAAGAGTTTCTCGATAGAATCGACAATGAGGGCACCGACTACCGGTCCCAGATTAAAGACATGTTGAACAAGGGCAGATACAGACTCTGTGTCACCATCGACGAGGTCCGTGAGTTCGACAAGGATTTCTGGTACGGCTTGCTCCATACACCGGCCGAGTTCTTGCCTGCGTGTGAAAGAGCCTTGAGAGACACCGTGTTGACCATCTATGACCCTTCTTCGGGCCAGGAGTACGACCCCAACCAGCAGTTCTATCTCTCGTTCAAGGGCTCTTTTGGTGCCAATCACGTCACCCCACGACTGATCAACTCCGGCTACCTCTCCAAGATGATTTCTATCGAAGGTATCGTGACCCGGGCGTCGTTGATCAGGCCCAAGATCATCCGGTCGGTTCACTATGCCGAAAAGACCAGCAGATTCTATGCCAGAGAATACAAGGACCAAACCACGTCGTTCGACCCCATTTCCACGCCCGCCATTTACCCCACCGAGGACATGGACGGCAACAAGTTGGTCACCGAATACGGTTATTCCACTTACAGAGACCACCAGAAGATCTCGGTTCAGGAAATGCCAGAAACTGCCCCAGCAGGCCAGTTGCCCCGGTCGGTGGACGTGATTTTGGACGACGACTTGGTCGACATGACCAAGCCCGGTGACAGAATCCAGATTGTCGGAGTGTACCGTGCTTTGGGAGGTGGTGCCAACAGCAGTTCCGCCTTCAAAACCGTGATATTGGGCAATTCGGTGTACCCCATCCACAAGAGATCCACCGGTGTTTCTGCCGTGGAGAAATTGACGGACCAGGACATCAGAAACATCAACAAGCTCTCGCAAGACAAGAAGATTTTCCAGATGTTGGCCAATTCTTTGGCTCCGTCCATCTACGGCTTCGAGTACATCAAGAAGGCCGTGTTGTTGATGTTGCTTGGAGGTGTGGAAAAGAACTTGGACAACGGAACCCACTTGAGAGGAGACATCAACATTTTGATGGTGGGTGACCCTTCGACGGCCAAGTCCCAGATCTTGAGATTCGTGTTGAACACCGCTTCCTTGGCCATAGCCACCACCGGTAGAGGTTCTTCCGGTGTTGGTTTGACTGCAGCTGTCACTTCCGACAAGGAAACCGGCGAAAGACGCTTGGAGGCCGGTGCTATGGTGCTTGCAGACAGAGGTATTGTGTGTATCGATGAGTTCGACAAAATGTCCGACAGCGACAGAGTCGCTATTCACGAAGTCATGGAGCAACAGACCGTGACAATTGCTAAGGCCGGTATCCACACCTCTCTTAATGCCCGTTGTTCGGTCATTGCTGCTGCCAACCCCGTCTTTGGCCAGTACGATGTGCACAAGGACCCCCACAAGAACATCGCCTTGCCCGATTCGTTATTGTCCCGTTTTGACTTGTTGTTCGTCGTTACCGACGACGTCAATCCTGTCAAGGACAGAGTCATTTCCGAGCATGTTCTCAGAATGCACAGATTCATTCCGCAGGGCGTATTGGAAGGCGAGCCCATTCGGGAGAAGTCGAACATTTCCTTGAGTGTGGGAGAAGACTCCAATGCAGAGCAGGAGGAGTTGGAACAGCCCATTTACGAGAAGTTCAACGCCTTGTTGCACTCGGGAGTCGCCAACCCCAACAAGAAGTCGCCATTGATCTTGTCCATTGCGTTCCTCAAGAAATACATCCAATATGCCAAGCAGAGAATACGGCCCAAGTTGACCAAGGGCGCCTCCGATTACATTGTCGGCACGTATTCGTCCTTGAGAAACGACTTGATCGACAACAACCAGCGCCACACTGCTCCCATTACCGCCAGAACCTTGGAGACCTTGATCCGTTTGGCCACTGCCCATGCCAAGGTGCGGTTGTCCAAGACCATCGACGTCAAGGACGCCAAGGTGGCCGAGGAGATGTTGAGATATGCCTTGTTCAAGGAGGTGACCAAGAAGACCCGGGCCAAGAAGCAGAAGGTGAATGGACATGCTTCTGCCAGTGAAGACGAGGAGGAGGAGGAGGAAGAAGACGAGGAGGAGGAGGTCGAGGAAATCGACGAAGAGGTCGAAGGTCCAGTCCACTATTCCGAAGAGGAGGAAGAGGCCGAGGTCATCCGCCCAAGTTCCACCAGAACAAGACAAAGACACGAACAGCAGCCCGTGAACGAAGAGCTTCAACAGAACCTCGACAACTTGAATATTTCGGAATCGCAGCCATTGTCTGAGAACTCCAAGGTCAACGAAGCCAGCGGCCAAGGCATCAGTTCCGAAAGATACGACGCGCTCTTGAAGATCATGGCCAAGCTCATCCAATCCGACTTGTTCAGCGAGGAATCGGCGTCTGTGGATGCCGTTTACGTTGCCATCAACGAGAACATCGAGCAGGAGGAGTTGTTCTCTCACGTGGAAATCGAGGCGGGATTCGAGAGAATGAACGAGGAAAACAAGTTGTATGTTGCCGAGGGCAAGGTGTGGAAGGTTTGAGGTGCCCGAAGCTGCAATGGGGTTGTGTATAAGTATTTAGTTCTTGTCTGTTTTCATGATATACGTTTTCTAGGGAATGGTTGCAAATACCGGTGCGCGCACGACCCGACATGATGAGCAAAAATGTCGGCATTTGTAGAAAGAAGAACAACAGCATTGTGATGGCAGAAGAAGGAGAGAACGGCTGTTTTGGTGCACTGGAAGCACACCACGACCTGCAAGATGACGCCTACCAAGTTTCAGCCGAAGACGAGCTTCTCATGCACAATTACAACACCCTTCCCAAGAACTGCAAGAAGTACTGGAAGAAGCGGTACCAGTTGTTCAGCAAGTACGACGCCGGCGTTTACATGACGTCCGAGCTCTGGTACTCGGTGACGCCCGAGAACGTGGCCATGTTCACTGCCAGGCTCTTCAAGAGACTACTTCCAGAGGCCAGGCTGGTGTTGGACCTCTGCTGTGGAGGAGGAGGCAACTCGATCCAATTTGCCAGGGAGTTCGATTCCGTGGGTGCTGTGGACATCAACAGCAACAACGAGCAATGTACCATGCACAATGCTGCCATCTACGGCGTGGACCACAAGATGTGGTCGTATATTGGGGACTGGAACGACCTCAGCCATCCCCACGAGGACGGCTCGGTATACATGGACTGGGTGCCCGAGGAGCTCCAGAGGTCGTCCCCACAAGACACGTTTGATTTTATCTTTGCTTCGCCGCCGTGGGGTGGCCCTGCCTACACCCGGAGCCCGGTGTTCGACCTCTATTCCATGGTTCCGTTTGAGCTCGACACGCTATTGGGCCAAATGAAGCAGTACACGAGGAATGTGGGACTCTTCTTGCCCCGGAACCTGGATTTGGACCAGCTCAGCGCCTCTACAGCGCTTCATTTCGGTCCTGATGCCAAATGTCGGGTAGTGACGGTGCACAACGACGGGCATCCCGTGGGGCTCCTTGCACTTTTTGGCGAGGAGCTCACGAGGGACGTGGACTACAGCGACGTTCTAGGGCCATAGCCCCGCCCATTGAAGCACTCACGCCCCTGTTTCAACATCTAGGGCGTCTTCTTCGTCCTACGTCTCTGGTCACCTCACCCGCCGTCCACGTGACCTCGACAAAGTCTCATCAATAAACTCTTCCGACATTTTGCACCACAACAACATGGAGACACTAACGACCAGTGACATTGCCACCAAGGCCGCATCCGATGCAGTCTCCCACCAACACAAATCGGGTAACAAGCCCGATCACACATCCCTCGGTCTAGCCCCTCCCAACCCCCACAACTACGACTCCCAGTCAGCGCCCCCTGCCGACTCCATAGACAGAATCACCAATGCGATTGACGACACCGACAAAATCACCGCCTTGTCGCAGGAGGTGGGCTACTTGCGGCAGATCGTGGAGTTCCAGAACTCCAAAATCGACAAGTTGACGGCGTTGATTCTGGAGTACTTTGAGAGCAAGAACGAGGAGGTGATAATACGGTCGCTCCAGGCCATCCAGGACACCGTCATCGATGAGGACCATGTGAACGAGATGGACCAGGGGGTCCAGGTGCATTTGGACGGCAACATGGACCCGGCGCTCCACCAGGTGGCCGTGGTGGCGGCGGCGGTGCAGGCCCATGAGAGCCAGCAGCAGGCCCAGGAAGCCACCCAGCAACAGCAACAGCAGCAGCAACAGCAGCAGCAACAACAACAACAACAACAGCAGCAGCAACAGCACCACCAACAACAACAGCAGCAGCAGCAGCAGCAGCGCCAGACGCAGCAACATCTCCAGAACCACCACAACCCCGAAAAGCTCCCCAAAAAGTACCCATCGGCCAAGCGCAAGCTCGACGAGGTGGTGGCCCACGCCCCGGAAATGCTGGTGCCAGAAGACGACACCAGTCGCTACGAGGGTCGTTCCGACGCCAAGAAGCCCAAGATCACCGTGGACTTCTTGCACAACCCCATGCTGGTCAAGGAGATCTACGACGAGTTCACCAAGGGCTTCCGGGGCCAGCCGCCCCTCCGGGAGATGGACTCCAAGTACGGCAAGCACGAGTGGCGGGGCGACTCCCGGTCCAAGGAGTCCAAGCGGTTCCAGCGGAGAAAGAAGTTGTTTGATGCCATCGAGCGGGGCATGCTCAAGTACGGCAAGCAGGCGGAGGAGATCATCCAGTACATCGAGGAGTTCCGGGGCGACAAGTCCTTGACGTGGGTGATGAACGGCAACTTGCCCCACGACTTGCTAGCATAATACACGGGTCACGTGCGAGATGTAGGGTGACCGGGACGGAGTCCTGGTCATGGCCAATGAGTAGATGGGTGGAAAAGTCACGTGATACAGGTCACGTGATCTCCAGCATCAGCCTACACACAGCACTCCATGCTTCCCCCGATGGTCCACCTTCCGTCCACCCGTACGTCCACCTGCACCCACCATCCCATCCACCCACTATCCCCCTTTCCATCCCCTCCGTTCTACCCCCTCTATACCATCACTCCCACCCTCACGTGACCTTCTCGAACCTTCTCCTGCGCCGGGTAACCCAACAAAATTTTCCACTCTCGCAATATAACTACACGCCAATATTTCCACTTCCCCATTCTTCTCCATATCCACAATGTTGAGTGCTAGAAACGCCATCAAGAACATTGCTCGTCGTGTTCCCAACTCGATCAGAAACAACTCGACTGTCGCCCCTGGCGGTCCAGTCATCGGTATCGACTTGGGTACCACCAACTCCGCTGTCGCCATCATGGAAGGTAAGATCCCCAAGATCATTGAAAACAGTGAAGGTGGAAGAACCACGCCATCCATCGTCGCCTTCACCAAGGAGGGCGAGAGATTGGTCGGAATTCCCGCCAAGCGTCAAGCCGTGGTCAACCCCGAGAACACCTTGTTCGCCACCAAGAGATTGATCGGCAGAAGATTCGAGGACAAGGAGGTCCAAAGAGACTTGAACCAAGTGCCTTACAAGATCGTCAAGCACGACAACGGAGACGCGTGGATCGAGGCCAGAGGCGAGAAGTACTCGCCCCAGCAAATCGGTGGTTTCGTCTTGAACAAGATGAAGGAGACCGCCGAGGCCAACTTGGGCAAGCCCGTCAAGAACGCCGTCGTCACCTGTCCCGCCTACTTCAACGACGCCCAGAGACAGGCCACCAAGGACGCCGGTAAGATTGTCGGCTTGAACGTGTTGAGAGTCGTCAACGAGCCCACCGCCGCCGCCTTGGCCTACGGTTTGGAGAAGAACGACGGTGAGGTCGTCGCCGTCTTCGACTTGGGAGGTGGTACCTTCGATATCTCCATCTTGGACATCGGCGCCGGTGTCTTCGAGGTCAAGTCCACCAACGGTGACACCCACTTGGGTGGTGAGGATTTCGACATCACCATTGTCAGAAACATCGTCGAGACCTTCAAGAAGGAGAGCGGCATTGACTTGGAGAAGGACAGAATGGCCATCCAACGTATCAGAGAGGCTGCCGAGAAGGCCAAGATTGAGTTGTCTTCCACCGTCTCCACCGAAATCAACTTGCCTTTCATCACCGCCGACGCCTCCGGTCCTAAGCACATCAACCAAAAGATCTCCAGATCCCAGTTCGAGACCTTGGTCGACCCATTGATCAAGAGAACCGTCGACCCATGTAAGAAGGCCTTGAAGGATGCTGGTTTGTCCACCTCTGACATCTCCGAAGTCATCTTGGTCGGTGGTATGTCCAGAATGCCAAAGGTTATCGAGACCGTCAAGTCCATCTTCGGCAAGGAGCCATCCAAGGCCGTCAACCCCGACGAGGCCGTTGCCATGGGTGCTGCCATTCAAGGTGGTATCTTGGCCGGTGAGGTCACCGATGTTGTCCTCTTGGATGTCACCCCATTGTCTTTGGGTATTGAGACCATGGGTGGTGTCTTCGCTAGATTGATTTCCAGAAACACCACCATCCCAGCCAAGAAGTCTCAAATCTTCTCCACTGCTTCTGCCGGTCAAACTTCCGTCGAGATCAGAGTCTTCCAAGGTGAAAGAGAATTGACCAGAGACAACAAGTTGATTGGTAACTTCACCTTGTCTGGTATTCCTCCAGCTCCAAAGGGTGTCCCACAAATTGAGGTCACCTTCGACATTGACACTGATGGTATCATCAAGGTCTCTGCCCGTGACAAGGCCTCCAACAAGGACGCTTCCATCACCGTGGCTGGCTCCTCCGGTTTGTCTGACGCTGAAATCGAGCAGATGGTTAACGATGCCGAGAAGTTTGCTGAGTCTGACAAGGCCAGAAGAGAGGCTATCGAGTCTGCCAACAGAGCCGACCAATTGTGTAACGACACCGAGAACTCTTTGAACGAGTTCAAGGAGAAGTTGGACGCCGCCGATGCCGACAAGGTCAGAGCTCAAGTTGCTTCTTTGAGAGAGATCGTTGTCAAGGCCCAAGCCGGTGAGGAAGTTGACCCAGCTGAGTTGAAGACCAAGACAGAGGAATTACAAAACGAGTCCTTGAAGGTTTTCGAGAAGTTATACAAGAACAACGAGAACAACAGCGAGGGTTCTTCTTCTGAAGAGCCAAAGAACTAAGTGATCTGAGCCGTTGTTATTTACGAATGATGTCAGCACCCATGTGCTCATGTGTTTAGTCGCTTACTTCACCTGTATATATTTATAATCTTATAATTACTGTGTATTTGCTATGTAAGTCGTCTACTACAAGGAAAAATGTCAAGAATTGACCCATGTAAGGTGTAGTTATAGGTCTAAGATAGTAGAGTGTCAGGAAATATTGACCTGACTATTTGCTAGTAACATTATAATTACACTGTTGTGTTTCAGTATTTCATTATAATTACTCTGTTGTGTACTCAGTATATCTAATTACACTGTTGTGTACTCAGTTTCACTATTGTCTACTTAGTAATTCACTATAATCATTGCAAAATATTGCATACTTTTATGCTCAGTGTTTCTCTTATTATCTGTTTTTGTCGATTTAAGTCAGCTAATATAAGGAAAAATGTACTGTCAAGAATTGAATGTGTTGTGTATTTATAATAGTATCATTACTGGGTTATTGTCTAAGTTACTACAATAGCAGGAAATATTGACTTGACTATTCGTTAGTATATATTATTATTTCTCTTTAATTGTCTAAGTTATGTCAGGTCAGATACTATTGTCTCTATACTTACAGAGTTTATGGTTACTAAGGCGTCCTGGAATGCCAGTTCAAGAAATCTTGATTACTCTAAAGCCTGTTAGTCTCTTTCTATCTGTCTCTTTATATCTGTCTTTTTATATCTGTCTCTTTATATCTGTTTCTTTATATCTGTCTCTTTATATCTGTCTCTTATATCTGTCTCTTTATATCTGTTTCTTTATATCTGTTTCTTTATATCTGTCTCTTTATATCT
Organism: Suhomyces bokatorum; assembly: GCA_030568615.1. Lineage (NCBI taxonomy): Eukaryota > Fungi > Ascomycota > Pichiomycetes > Serinales > Debaryomycetaceae > Suhomyces > Suhomyces bokatorum. The sequence goes on along the minus strand of JAJMGI010000021.1, from coordinate 151,556 downwards.
GTCTCTTATATCTGTCTCTTTATATCTGTCTCTTTATATCTGTCTCTTTAATCTGTTTATTTGTCTATGTAAGTCGTAACGCATCACTAAATGTAAATCAGTCAAGAATATTCAAGTTCTTGTATGTTAATGTAATCAAGTCATGATTATCATTTAAATAGGACTATCCCAATAGCTTTGTGGAGTGGAATTAGCATCAGATCTGCCTATCAATGAATTAAATCAGGGGCAATTGCTTAGCTGGCTAGAGCATGGAGATTGTACTGGTAAGCTCCAGATCTGCGCATGGTACTCATGGAAGACATCAGTGACGTGGAGTTCAAACGGGGATTTTGTGGAGATCTTCTCTTGACAGTACCGTAGGTCTTGATGACGCTGAGATCCGATTCGGCAATGCTGTTTGTGCCGGTCATTCCGCTATTGGTAGAAGAAGAATCCAGTTCTCCGTCGGAATCGTACTCCAACATTTCTCCCAACATGGAACGTCTGTTCAAGTAGGTCTTGTTGAATTCTTCGGCTGGAGGATCGACAAAAACGTCGGTAGTTCCTTCGGAGTCGGTGGTGCTGTATAATATCGAAGGGTTGGTGTTGGAGGAGTATTCGCTTTGGTTGTCCAATTCGGCCTCAATTGGCACTTCTTTCGAGACAACGTCAACGTCGTCGTCTTCGATCGGAAGGTCGAACTTGTTGTCCGCCTTGGATTGCATGAAGTCCTGGAACATGGTGATTTCCTGTCTCAATTGGATTCTCTTGTAGAGAACAAACGACAAGTATTTTCTCCACAACTCCACGAGCTCTTCCTCAATGGTGGAATGCGATACAGGGTCCAATTGCTGGTCCACAATGTGCGGAGGAGGTGGAGGTGCCTCGCTTTCGGCTGCCTCACTGCCTCCAGCATCACTGATGGCTTTTTCGTCATCGTCAAACTGGAGGTTCTGGCCAGCTTCAAACCGCTTTGGATCAAGCAAGTTGTTCTGCTTGTAGTAGATGGAGCCGGTTTCCGACTTGGTGCGGATGTTGTCGAAATATGCCGACTGCTGCTGGTCGATGTAGCTGCTCAAATGGTTCATTTTGCCGATCTGGGGCGTTGGAGGAACATTGATGATTTCCTTCGGGGCTCCAGCCAGGAACTTGACATTATCGTCCAATTCCTTGATTCTTTCCACGGGAGCCTGGCCCAAGTTGGGGTTGGTGGTGGGTGCAGAAATGACAAGAGCCTTGCTGCTGCTGTTTCTGGCAAAACGCAAGCTTCTCTGGCGCCGGACCGAGTTGGACCGGGCCTGGCCCGGTCGCTTGGAGGAGACCTTGAAGTTGTGAAAGCGCAAGTTCTTCATCTTGGACAAGAGCCGTTCGAGTCTTATCTTAATTCTGTAGAGAATACTGCCCTTTTTGAACCGGATGGCCTTTCTGCGTTCCAAAGACGACTCGTTGCTGTCGATGGCATACAACTGGGCCTTGACCTTGGAGGATCTGGTCCGGTTGAAGCGGCTGGAAGAACGCATGCGGAGGACCCTTCTCTTGGGACGGCCGTTGTCGAGCGAGTCCAGCTCCTGTCTGGTCGAGAAAATGGTGGCCTGGGAGCCCATGGAGTTGGAGATTTCCCGCGACAAGGTGTTGGAGAAGTGGGTATTCTGGAAGGTCGAGGGTCTGGACGTGGACGAGAGCTTGGTTTTCTTGGAGTTGGTGGACAGCGTGCGCTTGTTGGCCATGTGGAGGTGTTCGTCGCTGCCTACCGAGGGCGAGATGGCCGAAAGATTGTCCAAACGCTGGGAAACGTAGGGGTTTTGCTGGTCGAGAATGAACTGGGAGAAGCGCTTGGGCACCTGGTTGAAGAGGGAGTCGTCAACGGGCTTGTTTGGCGGAGCAACCGGCGGTTTCGAGTGGTTGCTGGAACTGTTGTTGTGGTTTTCAGAGTCCAGGGATGCTGGAAGGGCGCTAGACGGACTGGTGTTCTTGTGGGCGGTGTTGGGGTACTGAGGACCTTCGGTGCTAGTGGTGCGATTGAGGAGGTTGAAAGTGTCGAAAGAACTGTTGGCTTCGGTGATGTAGAGGTACGGAAACAGGATGGGGAGCGAGGTGGTCGAGGTAGACTCGACCTCCAAGCGCTGCAAGGCCTCGGGAGTCGTTTTGTGCTCAGACATGGGGGTCATATCTGGTTCGTACAAGTATTGAAATTCGGGCGGTAATTGTTTATATCTTAGATCATTGGGGATGGGTGTCATGGCGGTTCGAAAGGGTTATATCGGCAGTATGTAGAAAGGAGCCTTGAAAAGCCATGACGAAGAAAACGCCGTTAAATTTGAAACATGATGCGGAGATGGCTGGCTATGGCGATGAGATTATAGCCAGCCATCGGTAGGCGCACGACTCTGGGGAGATGGTTGATAGGGGTAGAGCTAGGGGTGGTGTGATACAGAGGTAGGAGAGTCGCTGGTCATGCATTGGATGCTATAGGATTGAAGGGACTAGGATTGAATGATCTAGGATTAATGATCTAGTATTGAGTAATTGGTGTATTATGGGATTGTTAAATAGAGTTATTGTGGTGCGATCTGATAAGATCAAAGAAGGAAGGAAGAGGTAACAAATCATTGCACAGAGTACTTTGATCAAACACAAATGTCAGTAACACACATGTCAGAAACACACATGTCAGTAAATTGATTCGGATTTTGCTCAATTGCACACACTTCCCAGAATTTAACCCTATTGCACTCTATTAATTTTAACTCGGCTACTAATCAAATCACTCCATTTACACGGCTTTCGCAATTTATGATCTGGTTGCACAGTGCACTTTAATATCACAGTGTGCATCAATTACGGCTCCTATAATTCTCGACTAAAGTAGGCTTTTCATAATTTTAGCTTTTGCTGGCCAGTCTCGTCAAGTATTAGTGAGTGTGGTTTGCAATTAGTCCAGATAGGAGTGAGTGTGGTGTCTTCAACCAGTATCTGGAAATTGTGCAATGTGGTGATTTGAGTAAGATTATGTGGTGGATAGTATAGAGCTCGTAAATTGCAATTGACACGATGTAAAGTGTCCATAACTCAGTTTGAAATTATGGTATATGTCAAGATTTGAATAATTGTCCATGAATAATGAGTCCTTGCCTTTTGTAGTTTTGAAAGTTATAATTATGGTAGTCTGTGGCGTGTTTTGCAATTCTGCTTAGTTGGTATGTCTAACCGGTCTACTCGATTCATGTTGAACGTATCCACTACACTATTTCACTACCTCGACTAGTAGTGAATTTCGCAACCAGGGCTATTTTTGGCATGAACTTTAATCACAATGGAACAGCATTTGACCATCTTAGTCGTGTTCTCCGTTTGGTTCTTCTTTTCTGTTCCTTCCACTTATCCCTACTCTACATGGGTTCTTCCAAAACTTCATACTACATTTTCTAATTCTTCATTTGTTCATTTTCTTCATTGCTACAGACTCGAAGGAAGGCGTATATCAATACGTACGATGCAGCATGCACCCAGGCATGGATCTAGATTAGACGGCGGTGGCAAGACCGACGGCGTTTTTCTTGAAGTCGTAGATGGAGTAGTATCTTCTCAAGAAAGCATCACCGATAATGGCAATGGGGCCAATAGGAGCAGGCAAGTCCATTGGCATGAATGCAGAGATACAAGATCCTCCGACTTCAAGCACATAGTCGTGGGCAGACAAGGTGAAGTTGTGGCCTCCAAAGTTCAAGGTCAAGTCTGGCAACGAGTCTCTGGTGTCACACTCGACTTGGTACTGGCCGGACCACGACTTGGTGGCTCCGATCTTGGCGTTGAGAATCTCGGCCAAGTCGGATGGAAGAACAATCAACGAGGTTCCTGTGTCGATGGCAGCACCGGTCTTGTACAACTCGGTGTACTCCTCGCCCAAGCCAATTCCCTCGAAGGAGACTTCCCAGTAGGCCTTTCTTCTGACAGGCAACCAGGTAATGTCACCCGAGTACTTGGTTTTGTCGTAGCCTCCGAAGGTAGCAACTCCGGAGCCCTCGCCGCCCTTGTTGGCGTCGCCCAAGTAGAAGGCGAATTGAGGCTTGTCCAACAAGCCTCTGTTGATGGCGTTGTAGATGGGGGGCACAATTTTGTTGACCGAGATGGTGTCGTAGGCCAAGCCCAAGATACCGTCGAACTTGGCAAAGGCAAAGGTCAAGCCAGGCTCACTGGTGGCCTCGGCAAAGTCCTGGTCGGGGATGACCAAGTCGCCAAAGGTCAAGGTGTCTCTGGAAACGTAGCCGGAGACCTCACCGGTTCCGTAGGGAATGTAGAACTCCGACCCGTTGGCCCTGTAGGAGGCGGAGGAGTCGTGGTCGTACTTGGTGTGCAAGAAGCACGCCAACGAGGAGCAGTCCTTGGAGGGGACCCACAAGTTGGACGAGCCGGTGTCCAAAATGACCTTGAACGACTGGCCAGGAGTACCCACTTGGATGTCAGCATAGTAGTAGGCATTCAAGTAGTTGTCCAAGGGGAGGTTGGTGTTTCCGTCCTTCTGGACAAATGGAACCTGGGCCATTGGCTGTTGGGAGTGTGGCGAGCCTGGGTTTCCGGCACCCAAGTTGTAGGTGTTGATGTACTTCTGGGCCATTCCAGCGGTGTAGTCGGCAAAGACGCTTTCATCCAAGACCTCTTCGATGGGGAACTTGCCCAACTTGGTGGAGAAGACCTTGGCGTCAGCAGGAAGAGCGAAAGCAGCCAAAGCGGTTGCAATGGAGGTCAATACACCAACAGAGAATTGCATAGTGTAAGTGGACTGGGGAAAAGAAAAGAGAAGGGGGTGGCGGTTATATATATAGTGGCAATTTAGGGAGTGACCACAAGCGGGTCGTGCGGCGCATCCCGATAGGGAGGCAGAGGGGCCGAAAGGGGATAGTCACGTGACTACATGGCACGTGCCAAGAACAAGGTCAAGAGGCACGTGAGTTGGAGTTGCACTCTGCTTAGTTCCGTTGCCGTGTTGTGTCTTGTATCGTGCTGTATCCTGCTTGGCCCACACTAGCAGACACACAATGGATAGGATAGCAGGTGTGTGGAGTGTGCAATTGGTGTGTAGTTGCACGTGACCGCTGGAGTTTGCTGTCGCTTGCGACCGTTTTGATGCAATATTGTCCCAAAGCGGATGTCACGTGATAAAGAACACGTGCCATCTATGACGTGATATGATACACGTGACATCTATCACTTCTCGCTAATGCGGCCCTCGGTTCGGCTCACTATCCATCTCATCTCATCCCATGCCCTGGACCTGGTTCTCCAACTCTGTCGAAGTCTCGACCCCCAAGAAGCCCGTGCTCTTCCAGGCCTCCGATGGCCGCACGTGTTCACTTTCCCAAATCGTGGCCGCTTCGGTTCCCGAACTCGCTAATGGCGCCTCTGCATGGATGAACCCGTTGCTCCCTACCGGCCATCTTCACACGGCGTATACTGCGCTTAACAAGTTCGACTACACCGACCAGGTGTACTACAAGCGTCGGATCTTGAACGTCGAGGACAAAACGTACTCGGTGAATGGCGAGGAGCTCAAGTACGATGCGTTCAAAGGCGCCAGCACCATCGCAGTGGACTACGTCGTGCCCCAGAGTGAATTCGAGGACAGCGGCAAGTTCCAGCCCGAAAGCCAGACCAACCCGTTGTTGCCCCGGACCACGTATCTCGATCCGTCCAAGGAGCAGGCGATGTTGGAAAGCGAGCGGCCGTTGTTGATCGCGCTTCATGGACTAGCTGGCGGCTCGTACGAGTCGTACATCCGGGCCCAGCTCGCCGTGATGGCGCCCGAATTCGACTCGTTGGTCCTCAACGCACGTGGCTGCGCCAACCACACCATCACGTCGCCCCAGCTCTTCAACGGCTTGTGGACCAACGACTTGCGCTACCTCATCAACGAGCACATCCGGCCCAACTGGCCGCACAAGCGCATCTACCTCATGGGCTTCTCGCTCGGAGGCGCCATTGTGGCCAACTACGTGGGCCAGGAGGGCTCGTCCATCGATCCCATGGTCAAGGGCGCCGTGGTTGTGGGTGCTCCGTGGAATTTCACCGACAGCTCGCTCTTGCTTCGCGAGAGCTTGATCGGAAACAGCATCTACTCGTCGGTCATGTGCCAGAACTTGCTCCGCTTGTTGCAGGCCCAGGACGACACCATGCAGGGCAACATCCACTGGAGCGACTTCACCAAGAACCCCCAGGACTACGTGATCTCCAAGCTCTGGCAGTTCGACGACGTGTTCACGTCGCGTATCTTCGGCTTCAACAACGGGAACGACTACTACCGGCACGCGTCGCCTGACCAACGGCTCTACAAGTCGCGTGTGCCCACGATCATTTTGAACTCCAAGGACGACCCCATTGTTGGATCCAGAACGTTGCCCTACCACGAGGTGCGCATCAACCCCTACACCCACTTGATTACCACCACCATTGGGGGCCACTTGGGGTGGTTCAACTTCAAGGGCCTGAGATGGAACGTGCATCCCGTGGCCAAGTTGTTGAAGGAGTTGGACGCCAACTGGCAGGTCGACCCTACGAGCGTCGACAAGGCCGACTTGCCCTTCAACTTGGACAACACATGGAAACACGACCGGATCATCGCCAGATTCTAGCATAGCATACCTCGCACGTGACCCTGGTCACGTGACCCACACTACACCACCAGGTTAACTTATACACATATTTCTATATTTTTATTGTAATCTTTGCTCACTGCAATTTCAGCACCATTTAATTGCAGTAGCTGTTAGATTCTCCATGAAGGTGCCATCCAATCCACGCAAGCCGCTGACACCCCACAGCTGGATCAAGAAGGTCCGTGCCCTTCCTTCGAATCCCAGCTCCAACGATTACCTCAAGCTCGAATACATAGATACCAATTTGAACAATTCCAGAAAGTTGATCAACAACTTGGACAACTTGACGGCGTCGACGACGGCGCTTGTTGCAGAATTTGACGTGAAAGTGAACGGGGCTATGCTTTCGATAACGCGTGTTGACTCTGAGCTCGCCTGGTTAGACTAAATGACTTGCATGCATGATAAGAAGCTAATATGACCAGTTTCATCTAAGGAAGCTAAAATGACTAGTTTCATTTAAGGAAAGTGACTAGTTTCATCTAAAGTTGCTCAATGAGAAGCCTCATCTAAAGAAACTCAATGAAAAGTCTCATATTAGAAGCTAATACGGTTACTCTCCTCCTTAGATGCTATATGTCAGGGAATATGATTATTGAAGGGTTAGACCCGTTTTGGTATTCGTGGTGAGACCGGAGACCTTGAAATTACAAAGCACAAACAATCAACAGTGTGGAAAGGAGGTATCTGCAGAGTTTCATTCTTGAGCATTATCTCGAAATGCGCTTCAAAAGACTACCAAGAAATATCTCTGGATATCTTCAAGTCTGGTTGGTTCATCAAAGTTAATTTACATTGAGTATCAAACTTATTGACTATCGCAATCTTCCCGTAATATACTCTGTCAGGCTCTATTACTACTAATGTGAAAAGAAATGGCCAATATGTAGGTGCTATAAAAATATAGTTGGAGAGCTGGATTACCTGTGTCGCTAGGCGTATTTCTACCAATTGTTCAGGAACAATTGGAAATAGCCCGGGTCTATTCTATACTTGGTGGATGCAACGTGATCCAGAGGCTGTCTAGCCTAGAAAGTTAAAATTAAGCTCCTGAGTAGCTTGTTATTAGTGAAAATGAGCACAATTAAATGAAGATTAATTAAATGTACTGAGGAAGTGAAGATCGTGGGAGCTGGCAAAATTGGAACTTTGCTGCAATAATGTCCAGATACATGGCTTGTGCATGTTGTAAGTGCAGCGTAACTGATGTGGCTTTCAAAGTGATGCTAATAATATCAAGACATTTGACATTGTGAAATTTCTTGATATTGTGATAAGTATTCTTCTATATTGCATCTTGGTAGTTATGTCGAGGAGGGGTTGAGGGGAGCCGCAGGATTGTACTCATCATCCTCGTCGTCTTCGTCTTCGATCACAAAGTCCTGGAGGGCAATTTCATCGGTGGTTTCTGCGTATTTGATGTCTTCTTCTGCGGCTGCAATTCCTCTTTCGATGTCGGTGGAGGACGGTTCTGCTGGCTTGAATTTGACCACGATAAGCGCATTTCCGATAATGAGGACCATGCCCAACATGCTCAAAAGCCCGGGAATGTGGCGCCAGATCAGAACCTCCCAGAACAAGGCAAAGACCATGTTCATGTAGATGGCCATGGAGGCCTGGGTGGCCTTGACCCGCTGGACGCCGGCAGCGAGGCAGAATTGCATGAAGAAGCCAGAAAGGCCGATCAACGCAAACAAGAACCACTGGTACGAGTTCTGGGGAATGGCAAAGTGCATGGACGGCAACACGAGCGTAGTGACAAAGGTGACGATGGTGCACGATAAGGCGAAATAGCTGACGGAAATCAACGGATGGGCGCCGTGGCCGATCTTGCGCAACACAATGTAGACGGTGGAGGCGCCACAGACGCCAATGAGGCCGGCAGCCGTGGCCAAGAGCCGCTTTTCAGTGGAAGAGCTCTCGATGCCCTCATCGACCGAGGTCTCGGATTCGGACTTCTTGCCAAACAAGAAGTCAGGCTTGGCAATGAGCACCACCCCGCCCAATGAGATCAACGAGCACACCGCCTCCAACACCAGGTAGCGTTCGTGGAGCAACACACACGCCAAGAACGCCGTGACCATGGGGATCAAGAAGGTGATGGCCACACCGTCGGACACCGACAAGTACTGGAGCGAGTAGTAGAGGCCAAACACGCCGAAGAAGCCCACGAAGCCCCGCAAGAAGAGCAAGGGGCGCATGTTGCGGGGGCCAAAGGGCGCATCGGCCACGGACCGGGTCACCACCATGTAGAGCACACAACACACGTAGGTGATGGACATGCGGACAAAGAGAATCTGCACGGGGTGGATGGGCGTCTCGAACTCCTTGTCGGTGACGAGGAGCTTGCAGGTGGCAACCATGACGGAGTTCAAGAACAGGGAGATCACCAAGAGCGTGTAGCCCAAATGGGGCTCGAAGTAGGAGGAGTAGATGGAGGCGATGCGGGACTTGATAGACAGGAGGGGCCCTGTGGAGGGGCTAGAACTAGGCCATGGTTCTGATAGTACAGGTTGGGACATGGCTGTGGATGTGGGAAGTGACGAGGAGCAAAAGAAGAGTGGTGGATAATTTGCAGTGACTGGTTGCAGTGGATGGATTTGGAAAACGGAGATACTGAAGGGATGGACACGAGCGCGGGCCCACCAGTACTGTGAGTAATAATTGATTAGACAGAATAGAGAGTATTGCAGTATGGAGTTTGATGAAGAGGAGGGTGAAGGTGGCAAATGTGGGGATAAAGTACAGGATAGGTGATAGGAAAGAGGCAACACAGAGAGTGGGGATGGTGCAGTGTATTGATTAAAGTGGGGACTGGACAAGTGACTAGAAACGGCTTCTGATGGCCGCAGCAGATCCCGGGATCATGTGATGTGGGCCGCATAAGGCTTATCTGTGGCACTAATTACTAAGCCTTGGAACGGTGGTTAGAGTGAAATAGGCCCGGACATGATTGCAACGACACTAACCGTGGAAGAGATAATGCTAGAATTAGTTACGTAAGTTGGGGACATTTGGAGGAACCAGTGGCTCAATTACACCCAACATACTCCCATCAGATCACCTTTTCTTGCATGGCTTTTCTTGTATGGCTTTTCTTGTAGTGGCATTATCTTTTCTGTGTCAACTGTGCATTAATTACGTGCATGAGACCTCTGACATGCATAAAATGCTGAAAATGGTGCAATTGGCAAAGATACTGACGATGAAGATGGTGGCGAAGTATGGACGGATGGGACTCTGTGGAAAATAGGGCAGTACCAGTCGTATAGAATGCAGCGTTAAATCCCGGAGTTATGACCTACGGTTGAAATGACAGACAGTGAGGGGCACTCGGACCGCAATTGGCTTCGGATAGTAAAAAATAACAATATGACCTTTAGTCGTGTGGGCTGTTGCTTTAGCATATGAGCTTTATTGCATATAGGAAAATCGGGCCGTACAGCAAATTAGCCCTTTTAATTCACAGGTCGTTCATTTTGAGCCTTTGGTGTATCCATTCAGTTGGAACTATTCGGAGTTTGCTGCGAAAGTGCTGATATAGAACAACTCCTGCCAACATGTTGTGTCTTCTTCAGAGTTTATTTGCTCTCCACTCTACCGGTAACACTTTCCTTATTCCGGGCTCTGCCCCGGTTTTCGCAAACGGAGTCCGGGGTATTCGCCTAATACGACCTCCTATAACAAGTCCGCAACGCGGAAATTAGGTGGCTCTAAAGAGAATCAACCAATGGGGTACATATCAATTGGATTATTCAAGTCAAATATTATTGCTAGCGTTTAATTATGCCAAGGATTTTGAATCAAGGACCCACCACAAGACCATTGCCGTGACGTATTATTTCGAGAAGCTCGCTTAGATTTCGCTCTCTAGCACTATGATAATTAATGCGATGTAGTAAAGATCGAGCAGTTCCTTGCATAGTAAGGCAGAACGTGAAGATAAAGTCCAGGTACGGTAAATACTTGCCGTTACAGCTCGCTTCCATCTCTCGGGCACTTTTGTGCAATTAGTCACTATCTATTATCGCAATTCTAAAAAAACCACCAAATGTTCAAATTAGTAAAACTTTACTACTTTTCAGAGTGCCACCAGGAAAATTCGGATTTCTCTCTACGAATTCTTGCGTAGTCCTCCTGAAAAGTCAACAACAGCACCTTGTGCAAGATTCTCTTCTTGTCAATGCCCTCGTCTTTAGAATCCACGGATCCCTCGGGGTAGCTCAAGGTCAAGTTGTTCAACAAGAACTCGGCGTCCTCTTCCGACTTGAGCTCCACATTGACCGCACCAAAAAAGTGCTTCTTCTTGTCTTTGGGAAGGACTCTACGGATGCAGTTGACGTCCTTATTCTGGGGAAATTGCTGGGCAACCTTGGCAAAGAACACTTCCAAGTCGTCCTGAGTTACCTCTTTTGGGAAGCCCTCGAAATGCACCGAGCTTTTCTTTCTTATTGTCCTCAACTCGTCGTATTCCTTCAAGGGCTCGACTCTGCCGACCTTGTCTTCGTTTTCAGGTAACTTCAAGAATGTAGACTCCTTTAAGGCCGCAATCACACGCTCCTCAGGACGGAACTGTCTCATTCTGCTAAAGGTCAAGATGGTGCTCAATTCCACCCAGCCATCGTTGGCGCTGTATGCTTTCCACAAAAACTTGTCGGTTTGCAAGTTGCTGTTGGAGAAGTAGAACTCCACTTGCTTTCTGACCTTCTGGTCGAAGTCGACGCCCTTGTAGATTGAATCAGTCATAAAGAGAAAAGAATAAAGTGAGCTAGATAGTGGTTAGCGTCACGTGACATGTCACGTGAGTATAATATTGGATATCCATTACTTCCTGTTCTTGTTCGTTACTTTATCTGTTCCTTTCATGTTCTGTTCCTCCAATTCTTTAACAATGTAATGTCCACACTTGCAAGTATCTATAAGCTTGCAGGATCTCAAACTTTCTTTCGATGGCTACAAGGGTCGAAAAGGCCTTCTCTTCGTTCTGTACACTTGGTCGTGTCTAAGCCCAAACCAGTATCAGATCTTGACTAATGTAAGCCTATCGAATCGTTTGATCTATTAAATAATCACAATTGGCAGATCCACCATCAGCATTATTGTAAAGACACATTGTTCACTTCATAAGGACATTGCCGCGCATATCCCTTCAAGGAATGACTTCGTGGCCAAGTTGGCTAAGGCGTAAGACTGTTAATCTTAAGATCGTGAGTTCGACCCTCACCGAGGTCGCTTCTTTTTTCTTTTCTGAAACACATGCCAACGTTGCTGGTACCTAATTATACTATTGAAATCCAGGAACGAATTTTATAATACCAGGAACGAATCTTATAATACTGCAATGCTAAAAACAACGGAATTGTCCAATTCTATAGTGCAATTCTGTGGTGCAATTTCTTGTGGCGATTCTCAGTTTTCTCCAACATTATTTGCAGTAATTACTGTCGTACAAATAGTAGGTCCAAATGATAATCAGAAAACTAATGATGTGTCTCTGACAATTGTCCCTGTACAGCTACATTTACAACTCACGTGTATCAATAATTTTCTACATAAATGAAATAAGAATGCATTTATCCTTCTAATTAAACAATTAATTATAGTAATATCACATTATTAATAGTACATTTATTATAGTAATAGCACTAGTAGTAATTGCACATTTATTATAGTAATAGCACTAGTAGTAATTGCACATTTATAGTATTTGCACATTTATAGTATTTGCACATTGATAGCATTAGCACATTTATAGCACATTTATAGCATTTGCACATTTATAGCATTTGCACATTGATAGCATTAGCACATTTATAGCACATTTATAGCATTTGCACATTTAATTAGCACATTTATAGCTTTATCACATTTATAGCACATTTATTAGCATTATTCACTAGCGTCATCTAGAACTCTCCATTCGCCTAGCTTCTCTATCATTAACAGTAGCAACTATTCCCACTCCTCCTTTTATAAGATGGTGCAGCACGCGTCCTTCTTCTCCTTGACCAACAAGCTGGCCCGTGTGGCGTGCTCGAAGATGTCGTCCACGCCCTCGCCCGTCAAGGCCGAGCTCTCCAAGTACGTCTTGGCCCCGATCTCGCGGGCCACCGCCATGCCCTGCTCGGTCTGGATGGAGAGCCCCAGGTCCTTGGACTGGCGCAAGTCCTTCTTGAGCCCGATCAACAAGAACGGCGTGCCCGCACAGTACCGGCGCACCTCGTCCACCCACTTCTGGCGGACGTTGTCCAAGGAGTCCGGAGTGTCGATGGCAAAGGCTATCAACACGATGTGCGAGTTGTGGTAGCTGAGAGGCCGCAAGCGCTCGTACTCCTCCTGGCCCGCCGTGTCCCAAAGCGCCAACTGCACCGACTTGCCGTCGATTCGACAGTCGGTCACGTAGTTCTCAAACACCGTGGGGTGGTACTCGGTGGGGAACTCACCGAGGGTGAACACATAGAGCAACGAGGTCTTGCCGCAGCCGCCGTCGCCCACAATGACCAATTTTCTCCGTAGTGTGTCGGTCATGGCTCAGTGGGTGTGCATGTTCTGGAGGATGGATGGAGAGGAGAGATGATGGAGAGATGTGATGGAGTTGTGGAGGCCAGACTCACACTGGTGTGCACCAGTGGATTGCGTCACGTGCGCAACATGGTGCCACTGGGTGGAGGAGACGGGCCACACGGGCTGGGTGGGGTGGATACGGTGGTAGGTTGTGTGTGGAAGAGGGTGGGGCGGCAGTGGTGACGTATGGGTGTGTTGTGTTTCACCCATTGCGGCGTTGTACACTTCGGGGCTTGGAAGAGTCAGTGTGAGATATGAGATGGTAGACTATGGGAATAGCCCCAAGTATTGGATGGAGGAGTAGAATTGACCACACGTATCAAGTAGACTCATGGACCAGTGCATATCTACAATGTGATCTACAGTATATGTTAAACTGGCCTGTTTGATAGTTATCCCAGTCTTTTCACTAGTGCACTTGTAGTCTCGTCAGATATTATTTTCTGTGGTATTTTCAGATCAATTGCCGAAAGAGGCTGCAGCAGCAATACACAGAAGTGAGTAGAAGTGAGTAGAAGTGAGTAGAAGTGAGTAGAAGTGAGAAGAAGTGAGTAGAAGTGAGAAGAAGTGAGTAGAAGTGAGTAGAAGTGAGTAGAAGTGAGAAGAAGTGAGTAGAAGTGAGTAGAAGTGAGAAGAAGTGAGTAGAAGTGAGTAGAAGTGAGTAGAAGTAGATTGAATAGAAGGTGATCGACTAGAAGGAGATTCACTAGAATTATAGATTGGATACAATAAGTGTTATAGTCACATGCAGTATAGTATTGGGACGAGTAGTATAGTATAGGGACAAGTAGTATAGGGACAATTAGTATAGTATGGATTACATGTATCTACACTTAGAACTATGTTACATGGATTGGAATTAAAGTACGGACTGAAAGCCTGGTGGGAATGGAAGAGTGTGGTTATCATTTCGATCAATTCTGTAATAGTACACAACTAGAAGCATTGCACAGGTGGTGAAACCCACTAGTCGGTCACATTCACCGGTTTCTGCATTATCGATGAATCAAGCAGGAACGTCATTCTGGGCTGTGTACTTTGGCACCGCTGCATGTAACGTTTGATCTCGCCGAATATGACTTCGGAAGATAACTCATTTCCGACAATAAGTCCATTAATCTTCGTAAATTTCAATTGTGGGTGTCTGCTTTCGTAGAATTGTTCATTTCGGAACTTCGGAATGTGTCAGTAAATTGATTGTGTTATGCTCATTTCAGCAGTGTTCGTGCATCAGTTCCACAAGCCACGGACCCCCTGGCCGGTTTGGGAAGGCTTGGGAGTATTCTCAAACCCTTCAAAGCCAAGAAACTCCTCTCGGCCACCGGAAGTTCCCAATCCTGGAGGTGGAGATGTCCGGAATCCGTCGGCACTGCCAGGCACAGCGGCTGTGGCAGTGGCCGTTGCAGGCGCGACGTATGGCAATGAACTATATCCACCATAAGGTGGAGCCATAGAGGCCTCGGAAACCTTCACGTGCGTAACAGTACCAAAGTCATCGTAGATAAGATCAAAAAGATACACCGAGTTACTGCGACATGCACTCAAGAACTGGTTGAGAGTAAGAGTGTTGTTGTTCAACACGGTCTTGGTACTCTGGTAAAGTTTGAGCAACGGAACCACTCCAAACTCGAGCTGGTTAGAATTCTGGAAAATCTGGAAGGCATTGAATGCAGCAGCTTGTATCAAAGTGTCTGAAACAACATTCAACGGAGCCGAAGTGTTGGCAATTCCAACATTATTGCCCCAAATACTATTGGAGGGCGTGGTGCTCCAAATAGAATTGTTACGCGATTGGTTCCATACCGAGGACGAAGGGTTGGTAGGGGCTCCAGCAGGAACAGGAGCAGTTGTAGATCCTGGCTGGATTGGAGCAGCTGCAGTTGCTGCGCCCACCAGAGCAACCGAGGGGACAGCAGAAGTAATTGGAGCGTTGTTGCTAAAAGGATCAGACAATTGAACGTCGCCATTGAATCCGTTGAATGGACTAAAATTATTGGAGAATTGTGATTGGAATAAATTGGTTTGAGCAGCAGGAATATTGGTGACAGAATTCACACGCGACTTGCTGGTCCAAGGTGACATTGCACCACCTTGATTACCGTATAAGAGATTGTTGTGAGCCGATGGAGACATGTTGGGGAAGGGCTTGCTATTGGGCAAAATATTCACTGGTGCAGGTGAAAGATTAGGAATAAATCCATCCTGACTAGTGAATTGATTTCCCGAAGCATTGGAGATTGAATTAGGACGAGCTTGGTATAACTGCTCCAAGATATGATTCTTAGAAGGTGATTTACTGGGAGACTGAGCTAACGCATCGTCTTCAACAGCAATGAATGCAGCCTTCTGAGACACCTCTGCGGCAATAGATTCTTGTGTTTCACGTTCTAATCTCAATTTCTCCTGCTTCTCCTTCTCTAGTTTCTGTTCAGCCCGTTCTTCTTCTCTTTGCTTCTTCAAAAGTTCCTTTTGCTTCTTTTCTTCCTCTCTCTGCTTACGTTCTTCTTCAGCCTTTTTACGTCTTTCATCCTTAAGCTTCTTCGCCTCTTCTTCTTTCTTGATCTGTGCTTCTACCTTTTTGCGGTGCTCTTCTTCCTTTCTCTTCAATTCTTCAATTCGCTTCTTCTTTTCCTCCTCTTTCTTGAGTCGAGCTTCTTCCTTTTTCCTCTTTTGCTCAGCCTTAAGTGCCTCAACTCTAACACGTTCTTCCTCTTCCTTGATTCGCTGGTCTTCTTCCTTCTTTTTCCTTTCTTCTTCCTTGGCTAATTGTTGCAATTTCTTCTTTTCTTTAGCCTTTTCTCTTTGCTTCAATTTCTTCAATTCACGTTCCTTTTTAGCATTCTCTTCTGCTTCCAATTCTTCAATCAACTTTTGAGTTCTGTCTTGCGATAGCTTCTCTTTGTAGGCAGATTTTAATCTCTCTTGGAATAATTTTATCACCTGGATTAAGAACAAACGACGTATTTCTTGCATCTTTTCCTCTTCTGATATTTCAGATTCTGTGTCACTGGCACCGTCTTCGATTTCTTCGTCATCGTCCAAGTCATCTTCGTCAACTTCAAGGTCGTCGTCATGGTCATAAACTTCCTTCTCAACGTAGTTTTCATTCTCTCTTTCGTCAAGTACATCGGCAGACTTTATTCTGGAATCATCCTCATCAACCCACGCAGCAGGAAGCTCGTTGCTGTTTTTGGATTCTTTCAACATGTCTTCTCTCGCAGTCCGAGACTCAGATAATGACTCCATCATGTCAATGAACGAATGGCCATCATTTCTGAGAAGATCTTCGGCAAAGCTGGACAATCCTTGAGTTATCTTATCGTTAAATTTGCTGGTTAAAACATTAGCAGATATGTTAGGATCATTGTTGAAAGTATTGGCACTTTGAGAGAAAATGGTTCCCATATTTTGCAAGAAGGACATTCCCTTCTCCAACTGAGCTTTATCAGCTTTGTGAAGATCACGAATGATTTCCTTTAACGAGCCTGCTTTCTGCAAGAGGTTGACCTGATTGATATTGGAATTATTGAGCATGGACGAATTCACTTCCAGCCGCATCTTTTCAAAGTCAAGGTTCTCCAATGCCTCCACAAGTTTCGGATCCAAGAGCTTGTTGAAGATTTTCTGTTCGTCGGTGAGTTCCGGAAGAGGCTTCACCTGTGTGTCCAGCGGTATGTTGCTGTTGAAGTCGTCATCCAACGCTCGTTTCTGCTGGATTTCTTCCAACTTCTCGCTATTGGCGATGTTCAAACTGTCATTTATCTCGTTAATCTTGTTGATTTTTTGTTTGTGGGCCTCGGACACATTGGCCCATTGCTCATGGATGGCCGGGGCCATGTCGATAGGCTGGGGCGAAGCTCGCTCCTGACGGCCCTTTTTCAAGCGAAGGTAGCGTTTCTGGAGCTTGTGCTCCTCTTCCAACATGTGGAAGCCGCCAAAGAGCAAGCCAGGCAAGGCGTTTAGGTCATTGATATCTCGTACCTCGTGGATAAAATCTATTATATCGTCGAAGTGGTTGTCGTAGATGTTCTCCAACTCGTCTTCTATTATGTTGCTGCGACGGCCGCAGTAGCTGCAGGTGCAGTTCTTGTTGAAGAGGGCGCCGTTGGACCCGGCGGTGTTGCCTGCTGGTGCGTTGTGGTTGTGATGTGAGTTGCTGAGCGACGCCTTGGTCTCGCTCTTGAAGATCTCCATGATGGACTTCTTGTCGATACGCACAAGCTCCAACTTCAGGCTTTCATCGAGCGACTCCCAAAATAACTTGAGGTTTTCTTGTTCTTCGACGGAGCTGTTGTCCCACATACTGGAAGGAAGGTGGTGGTCCCGATGGTGTTGGTGGTGTTGGTGCAGGTGGTGCAGGTGGTGCAGATGTGTCGAGGGCTCGTCGAGACTCTCCACTATGACATCACCATTGGGTGCCTGCTTGATAACTCGAGATGTGGGATAGTCGTCTCCAGGATGGTTCAATTGAGCATGGGCCACCAGATCTCCCGTTTTCTTCTTGCTCTTCTTCTTTTTCTTCTTCAGTGACGTCGACGTCGACACCACGGGCGGGCCGCCGTTGTAGTCGAAGTGGATATCGGCTCCGTTCTTGAAAGCCGTGGCTTGTTCTGTCATGGCCTTGTTCGCAACTGGCGGAGTCGTTTGGGGGTATTTTTGGGTCTTTTTGGACGGGACTTTCGGGCACGTGCAGTGGAGAGATGGAGCAAGGAGCCTGGAGGGTTCAATGCGGATGAATGTGCAGCAAGGAGTCCGTGGACGGAGAAGTGGAGGGAGAGTCTTTCGATGCTCCTCTTTTGGAGGTCGCTATGAAAATTAGTTTCGCGTCACGTGACTGGGCTGGAAGGACTGGTAGGGTCTAATGAAGGCTACTGGATCTACAGGGACAGTATGTGTGGACTGTCATGGTCGTTTTTGACGTTTGAACACTTCACGTGGCAATTTGTTGATGCCTTTTCATTTTTTGAGAATTCGTTATAGCAGGTGTCAAGGCTATAAGAAGGTGCCTATTCAGGTAGTAGCCTATACCATGCAGTAGTAGCCCATTCATATTGTGGAGTATTGGCCTATACCGAGGAGTACCGTGGAGTGGCGACCTTCATGTCGTTGAGTAGCAACCTATTCATACCAGAGAGTAGAGTTTTTACCGTGGAGTAGTAACTTATGCCGTGGTACTAGCTTATACTGTGGAGTAGAGCTTATACCGTGGAGTAGAGCTTATACCGTGAAGTCAAAACCTACTCATATTGCGGAGTGGGAGGCACCTCCAGCGAGTCGGCCGAAGCCTTCGCCTCCTCCTGTGCCGACCCAAGGCGCTTTTTCAACTGACGATTCTCGTCCACCACAGTCTCCACCAAACTGGTCAACTTGTCAATCTTGGAATACAACTCGTAGAACTCCCACTTGATGCCTACCTTGCTGGCTTCATCCACGGGCTGGGCCACCTTGGAGATGTCTTCCTCGAATTTGCGGAGATCAATGCGGAACTCAGGGTCCTGGAGCTCGCCTTCTCTTTGGTCTCTCAATGCCTGGTTGACCTCGGAATTGCGCTCTTGGATGCCCTCCCAGCCGGTGCTGGCATCCACGTCGTAGCCGTCGGTCAAGTCCCATTCGGTATCCAACTCGTTGGCATCGTCTGCATGTCCCTTGAACCGGTTGTACTGGATTCTTCTGGCATTGGCCAACTCGTAGGCTGTGATGTAAGTGAGCAAGGGCGAGTATATCACGAGCATGGTGTAGTAGTTGAGGTCCTTGAAGGTCTTTCTGGACAACACGTACTGAAGTGGCGAGATGAGCATCTCAATCAAATTGAATGGAGGAACATAGAGATCCTGGTCCGGAGCACGAATGTAACGAAGGGTCTTTTGGGCCACCAACGCGAAGTACTCGTAGGAGGCGTTTTCCACAATGGCAGCATAGGCCGTGGAATACAATGCAATCAAAATGTTCATCAAGAGAACCGTCAAGACGAACGAGTAGAAGTAGTAGAGAATGGATGCATAGGGAGGCACCAACTTAGCCACATCATCGAAGGACGAGCCGCCAATAACGGTCTTGACCAACGAGATGAGGATATGCTTGGTTGCATCGCTTTTTCCGTCGGAAGCGTCCAACCCAAGGAAGCCTTGCAAGAAGCCGAGAATCACCACCACCAAAAGGACAAAGAAGATGAGCGACTCCTGCATCATGGTCTTGATCACCACAATCATCACTCCGAAGAACTGCTGGGCGTCCAAGTACAACAACAAGCGGCACCACATGAACGGAGCAGCACACGAGAGGATACGGAACGAGATCTCGTCGTACTTGATCTTGAGATGGCCGTGGTTGTTCAAACTGGCGAAACGGAACCCGATGGCCACCACCAAGATGGTGTACATGGAGTCATTGAACGCGTTCCAGAACCCGAAGTAGTTCCAGCCCACATGGTAGAACTTGGTGAGCTCGTCCCAGATGGACCCGAGGGTGAAGAAGTAGAACAAGTACTCGAAGCCGTCCAAAGGCGTGGTGGTTTCCTGGTGACCGTTCAACACCACGGTGTAGAGGAACAAGTAGACCAAGGAGAAGGCGATTTCGAGGATGTTCTGGTACAAGGGCGTCTTGATACGCGCCGGGTCGAAATGGGTCCGGATGGAGGGCGACGACACGCCCTTGTACAACACGTACGAGTGGGGGTCGCTCAGCGATTGCACCACCCAGCCACGCCACAACCACTTGATGCAGCGCTGGTACCCGGAAGAGCCAATGACAATGGTGGAATGCATGTCGACGGCCAATTCCAACGCCGAGATAGGCGCCAAGTCCTCCTCGTTCAAGTTGATGGAGTAGCGGTGGGTCAACATGCCGAGAAAGAGGTACTTTTCGTCCTTGGTGCGCTCAATGATGATGGCTGCCAATGTCTGGGCGGCTACCGCCCGCAAACTGTAGAGCTCGTTGTCGGTGAGCTCAAGCTCAGCTTGTTGCCAATACCATCCACAGACGCGGAGCAAACAGAACACCAAGGCGCCTCGGTACTTGTAGGAGGAAGTGCCCGTTTTTCCATCGCCACGGCCTCCCGCGGCACGGTACACCAATTGGATGACCTTTTCGTTGAGAATGGGCGAGTTCTGGTCCGTCACGTCCTTGTTTTCAAACACGATGGGGATGACTTTGTCGATCAAGGTTTTGAGGTTCAAACAGATACGGAGGGTCTGGCGACTGTTGGGACAGAACGTATGGGTGAAGGAGTCCTCCACCACAGAGCTGGAGTCCTCGAGATCGAGAGCAGGCATGGCAATGGGAAGAAACAGGGGGTGGAAAGGGGAGGAAGAGCAAGTGGTGAAAGAGACGGTAAGATGGGGCCGGTCACGTGACCACACACGCTGCAGGAACGCTGCAGCCGCATGCACCTCGATGCACCGAACAATTGCCACGCGCAGGTCGCCTGGTCTACTACGGCGCTAGTCCATTCTGGGCAATTTGACGCCGGGACTCTGTGGCCTAATGCAACCACAGTGATGCACTGATAAATCTTTGCAGTGCTCGACTTTCCGAAGTAAAAGTTTAATATCATGTAGGTGTGATGATTGTGCCAAGAGTGGCATCAGAGAAGTGGTACTACAGAACATGTGATTATGCTCAATAGAAAGTGTGGATGGAGTTAGTGTATTAAGGACAGTTCACTTTGTGATTAAAGTTCACTTTGTGATTAAGGACAGTTCACTTTATGCTGTACAGGCAATAATTGTAGGCCTGTTAGCAACCAGACACGTAGGAACGGACATGCAGGCAAAATAATTCAGCATTTCTACATAATCGGTGCAGATAGTCCAGATAATACGACCATGCATGTTGGGTAAAGTTGCCTTCAGAGAGAGATAGAGTTGGACGTAGTAAGGAGAAATGAAATTAGAGATGCAAACGAAGATGAAATTAAGGTCCGATGAAGATGAAATTAGGGGAGTAATGTATGGTGGAAGATGAAGTATGATTAAACCTAAAGCGGAATCTAAGCGTAAATCGTAAACTGCACTAGCAGTAGATCAGTTCACTTACGGTGGAAGATAAAGTATGATTAAACGTAAGCGTAAACTGCAGTAGCGGTAGATCTAGTTGGTGGAAGATGAAGTATGGGGTTAACACATATAGCGTAATCTGCAGCAGCGATAGATCTAGTAGAATTATGGAATTATGGTTAATTGAGAGTAGGAGTACGATACTTAGGAATAATCTGTCCAATTATAGAAATTCACACTGTATAGCGCACTGTATATCCACTGTAAGCTCATGAATTGCCACCATAAATTTAAGTGAACATCCACGTTTTCGCAAATAGTAATACTTCTCAAGAGCACTCATTCTCTCTTCTAGCCGTATATTCCAATTTTCAGAGATCATCCATACTCCTCTCTGTTACAGATTTAACGATCGTCTTCCCTTCGTCTCCTCTATTCCACATTTCAAACATCGTCTTCCCTTCGTCTCCTCTGTTACAGATTTCAAACATCGTCTTCCCTTCGTCTCCTCTATTCCAGTCCCTTCATATATCGTCATCATCGAGGCTCATTCATCGTGCGCCACTCTTCCTCTACATTCCTCTGGTGAGGCTAAGTTCGGTATTTTTATACGCATTATTATAGTACAAACAGATCCCAAGCCGGCTTGGAACGTGGATATTAATTGAAGTTGTTGAAGGGCAAGTTGGGAACATTGAAGCCAAAAGGACTGGGCGACTCGGGAGAGTTTCTCGACCCGTTGGTACTCACCTCGGACGCCACAGGCGTCACCGAGGTAAGACCCGGAGTCTTCTCCACGTCGCCCCTTTTGTTCTTGGAGGGGCTCCAGAATGCAAAGCTGTTGGAAAACACGTTCTTCTTCTCGGGCGTGTTCTCGTCGGCACTCTCCTGCTTTCTCAAGGCACGCAACTCGGTCAACGGGTACAAGTCGTAGGTCCAGAAGGCCAAG
Source organism: Suhomyces bokatorum (assembly GCA_030568615.1). Taxonomy (NCBI): domain Eukaryota; kingdom Fungi; phylum Ascomycota; class Pichiomycetes; order Serinales; family Debaryomycetaceae; genus Suhomyces; species Suhomyces bokatorum. The sequence continues at coordinate 129,417 of JAJMGI010000021.1, read as the reverse complement.
AGCAAGCCGTACCAGAAGTGGAAGATCCACTCGAATACCGTGCTGATGCTCTTGCGCTTGGTGACGTAGAACGCACAACAGATGACCGCCACGCTGATGGTGATGACCAACCAGATGATCTTGAGGATGAACGAGATGGTGAACTTGTTCCAGCGCTCGCCGTTGACGTACTTGGTGTAGTACTGCCCCATGATGTAGTAGTTGATGAAGTTCAACGACAACGAGATCATGATCAAAATGGCGAAAATGGCCAACATCACCGCGTAGTACGAGCGGGTCCGGGGGTTCTTGTTGATGTAGATGGCGTACACCAACGCCTGGATGAAGAAGAAGGTCTGGGCCAAGATGCCGATGGCGATGGACGCAAACGCCAAGCGGTACTGCAACCGGGGACGGATGAATTTGATCAACTTGCCAATCTTGCGATGGTAGAACTCGAGGTACATGGAGATGCAGAACACCACGCTGTGGATGAAAATGAGCACCACAAAGAACTCCGGCTGCAATATGATGCCAATGCGCTCCAAGGGCAACGGGGTGTCGGTTTCGCCAAACTTGGGGTAGGTCTTGCATCCCTGGCTGACCCACGAGCCGATAAGACCAAAGAGGAGTCCGTACCAGCAGATGAGGCCAAAGAGCGGGATGTAGTAGAAATGGTTGAACTTGGAGGTGATGTTGGTGAACCAACCAGTGACTGACATGGTGCGAGTGATGGAGAGTCCCCCACTTCTGGGGAGGGCGCTGAATATATAGTGGAGGAGGCCCACCTGTGACCTACCAAGAAGGAGGAGGAGCCCGTAGAGGAGCAGTTAGCCCGATTGTTCTGTGGAGCCTTGATTGTGCCATGTAGGGTATATTAAATGCAACAATGGCCATGCTCGATATAATTGCAACAGCGTCGGTTTGTCCTCCAATTCTGCCCAAGGAATCAAGTTCCAGAATTACCGGGCATTGTTCTTACTACGATGTGCAGCACAATAGGCTATGATGATTTCCTGGTTGGGTTAAATGCGTCGAAGGAAGCAGCTACATGGAGGAGGGCACCTTTGTACAGTGCCACTACGGTCTTTGAGAAAGTGAAAAAAGGGTCTTGCACTTTGGAGTGGATAACTTTAGGTGGAGGCACGTTGGGTATCTGGCTGTGTTTTTGGATGTTTTTGGACGATCTGGCGAATCTTCGCCACAAAACGCCCTACTTCGACCACTGCCGTACACAGGCCCCAAGGCTTCTTCTTGGGCATTGTTCAGGCTCTGTGAAAATGTGTCTAATTTTTCCCGATTGGGTATTGGCTACACTTTCACTTGGAGATAGGTGGTGCGGCAGTTCGGGGAAACAAACTCTAAGTAGAGCATGGTTTGAGACATGAGGCAGACAGTACGTAGAGTTAACGTACAGTGAGAATGTACACCGTTAACATGCACATTTACATATACCCTTAGCATATCCCGTAATATATAGCATTAGCTTCATCGACCTTTTGTCCTCTTCTTTCCTCTCTTTTCGTGTCGTTCGTACACTATGGATCGCGTCCTCCACCACAACTGTTCCAGGATCGGGCCCTATTGTCAGCAATGTCCAGAACTACTCCTCCAACAATATCCCAGGGATAAACCACGCGGTCTGCTAGAAACAGCGAGGGATGGAAGAAAGCGAGGGATGAAGGGCGCCGATTGTTCCCCGATTGCGAAGACTGTATTGTCCTCCATCGGGCAAGCCCTGTTGGTCGGGGGCACAGCAGAAGTCACTGGCAGCGCATAATAGGGCCAAATAATAAGGCCAGGTCTTCGGGCGACTATTATTCACACAATACAGGCCAGGGATTCGACACCTGGACTAACTCCGTCCAGTGCAGTTCCCGAGAAACCAAAGCAACGTAGAGGGGTATGCAATACGGCTCGAGACGTGGTGACTGGCCTTGTTTGGCCAGCCCCTCGGGATGTTTTGGACCCCGCTCTTGGCATCGATGTGTTTTACCTATCACTCATCATTCCACCTACTAGATCGTCCTCCAAATCGGGGATACTTAGTGCATGCATTGGCGGTGACACAAAAACCGCCGGTTTACAGGCTTAAACCCAGACATGGGCACTTTCCAAGAGGAGCCATGGGTCCATCCGTGTCATAACCGTCATATACGCAGCATTAGGCCCCTGTACATTATCAATTTCAGTTGCATATGTTCGCCGTCGATCCACCCGCCCCCACTGCCTCTACCTAGATGAAATTTCACCTCGACCACAAGCCCCACGAGTTTTAGCCTTGGATCTGCTAACCAGCCAAGAAAAGAGGAGAAACTGTGCGCTAAGGTGGAATCGATCGATCGGGGTGAGATTCCTGGGGCAGGCTGATACTTGGGGTTGGTGATGTCACGTTTAGTGGTGAGGGGCACCGTTATTCCGATGGAGGATTATATAGGAGAGTGTTCGCCGATGAGTGTGAGAGCGATGAGATGTATGGGATAGAAGACAGTGCGTTCTGACATAATGGCCGGTCTCGACATGATACGTTCGCCTACATCGTGCGCTTCTTCCATCATTCGTGTCCTTTCGGTAAGTGGCCATTCTGGCCATTCTCATCTGATGACCATGGAACACCAAATAGTCACATGATGGCATGCATGAAAACTACTCCACACAGCGAAGACGCAGACCCCCGGTTCGCTTCCCCGGTCGCCGTTGCGGTGGCCAGTGCCCGATGCCTGTCCAACGTCGTCACTAAAAAGGCCACGATGACCTGGTGACGTATTTTTCTTCGCTTATGCACTCGCGGTGTCAAGGCATTTTGACACGACAAAATGTCCACCTAGCATCCGCCACTGGCCCAATGCCAGCGCCACGCCGCCGCCTGGCACATGCCCCTCAGGGGAGGCGTCCATTGGCCTCTCCCCTGGATCGGCCCCAGAGGCATTTGATCCGATTTTGCGCCAATTTCCCCCCATCTTCAGTGTGCGCAATGCACTGCGTAACACCACTACCACGACGGTACTGCCATTGGCGCCGGACGTCCCATGCCCCTATCCATGGATACCACTAGATATCTTCCATAGATATCGCTTGCTCTCCATTGCTATCGTCGCCATGGTGTCTGTTTTCATTTTGGTGCCCCTGCCGGGACTGCATTGGCCGTCCCTGATACAAGCTTTGTGCCACTTCGTCTATGCTGTCGCGTCCACCGCCTTGCGAGCCGTTTGGCCACACTGACGAGGATCCCCAGGGTCCAGCGGTCCCAAACGACGCCAGAAGAGAGCCCCGGTTCCAGCGCATCTGCCAAGCTGTCCAGCACTCCCATCGCAATAGGGCAAGGCCAATTTTTCACTCTCTTCCTCCACCACGCCACGCCCCAGATTCCGGCCTCTAGACGAAAGAAACGACCCCATTGTTGTGTGCAAACCACAGGAGTGCACCAGGCTGGCCCTGACTCTGACACGACGACGCCGGGCCCGGCCCTGATGGACCTATTGCTTCGTTCTCATTCTGGCCGTGTTCTAAGATATAAGACCCGCCTCGTCCCCACCACCACGGCGCCTGTGCTCTGACGACGACGACGACGACGCCGCCAACGCCGCCATGCTCAGACCCCCACCTGCTGCTGCTGCTGCTGCACCTGTCTCCACTGCCTCCACCGCCATGCGACACTCCGACTCCAGCGAGTCCTACGGCGATCTTGCCGAGGCCATCGACCTGTTGCTCCACCACTCCACCGTGGCCAGTCTGTTTCGAGCAGAGAACCCCAACCTCCGTCCGGTGGACGACGACGATGCCAGCACCACCACCACGTTGGACCTGCCGCTTCCGCACCGCTTGGCCCACAAGCTGTCGTACTACACTACGCTGGCCATGGCCGACGTGGAGGAGGAGCGGTTTCCCAGTCCCACGCTAGACGATGGACTAGGTGCGACTAATAGAGCCACTGGAACTAATGCAACTGGATCTACTAGCACTGATGCAACTAATAGAACTACTAGAACTGGTGGAACTGATGGAACTGATGGAACTGCATCTTCTGCATCTGCCTTTGGTGATGCTTCTCGTGCTCTGGACGATGCCATGCGCAAACGGTTGAAGCGCTTCTCGTTGATGAGCTTGACCTCGCATGCCGAGTCCACCACGCTGTCGTCGGCAGCGTCCACCCACACCAAGAAGTCCCACCGCTTCTCGCTATCGGGCTCATTGTCTCGCTTGTCCATGTCGTCCGCCTCCCGGTGGTCCCATCTGCCCACCACGTCCTATTCGGACCTGTTTGAACTGGCTCGTTCTTCCTACCACGCGGATCCTCGTGCCAGCATGGCCTCCGAAGTGTCCACCGCCACCGACGCCATGGGCTTGCCGTCCACCCCGTTCTGGAAGTACCACGTCCTCAAGTTCGGCAAGGACATGTACCTCACCACCAACCCCGGCATCCGCCACATGTACTGCCGCAATGGCCCCGGCTTCTACGTCGAGACCATCTACGCAGACAAGCTGCGACGGCCCGACATTGCGGCCGGCTTCACCTTGATTTTCAAGGACATCGGCAGCATCGAGGCCAACAAGAAGGACAGCCGGCCGCCTCTCATGATCATCACCAAACGCGCCAACCTGGAAGGCGGCCACTTCACCGTGTCGCTTCCTCGTGAGTCGTCCAAGTCTCATCATCACAGTTCTGGTCGCACTAGCTCGCGGTCCTCCACCACCACCACCACCACCTCTCGTAGTGCAACACGGACAGGGTCCCATTTCGGCGGTCCTGGACCCCAAAGAGCCGGCCATTTGGGCAGCCGCTCGTCCCTCTTCAACAGTCTCCTCATCCCTCGCAAAATCAACCCCATCTACATGCCTCCACAATCTCTGCTTCCCTACAACGATCGCACAGAATTTCGCAACTACGACTTCAAGGACTTCAACAATTGCAAATGGAACGTCGGTTCCATTCCCCGGGTCCGGAGCTCCAAAATGAGCAAGATCCGAAGTCGACTCCGCAAGACCGCCAGTCAGTCCACATTGACTCTGGCCTCGCCATCTCTATCGGTTTCAACAGACCCAGACGACCCTTCCTCTGCCAGCTTCAAATTCATAGGCAAGAAGAATATTTATTTCCACCAGAACTACATCGAAGCCGAAGACCACGACGATCCTTCCAACTTCCTCTACCGCGATGCCTCCGGCGACCCTTCCAAGATATACACCCACGACTTCTCTGGCGAGTTTCCCCCAGTATTGGGGCTCTTCCGACCCTATGAGACAAAGACCAGAAAGCGATTATTAAATTCGTTGAATAAAAATCGGTCGTCCATGCTGAACTCCAGAACCCCCACCTCCAGTCAAACCAAACAGCTCCAGCAGCTCCAGAACGGGGCCTTCAGCCGTTCGGCAGATTGTCTTTCCACCGTTGGCAACGACACCAAAATTAATAGAAACTCCTTGAGCTACGATCTTTCTGGAGGAGATGTACGAAACTACTATCGTGGAGGAGATGGCTTGTACTTTCTGTCATACCCAAGCGACGACACCCCGGATGACAATAAGTTGGGCTGGATTACGGTGTACGAGGACCAACGGTTGTTTTCTGGTTCTCGAAACAAGGGAATGTTTGAGCTTGTGATAGGATTGACCTTGGCTGTGGGCTTTGAAAGCTGTGCACAATGATAGAACTGGTAAATTATTTATAACGATGGTCATGGACCAATTGCGTATGTACTTGAATACGAAGGTATATGAAATTCAGTAGAACTCTATGAACATTTGAAGAAGACAGTGATTTCTATGATATAAGATGAATTCAGTAGAACTTTATGAACATATGAAGAAGACAATAATTACTCCAAGAATATTAATACCATAGAGTATGAGGAATGTAACAGTTACTCCAGGAATATTAATACCAATGTATGACGATCATGGTAGATATTTCTTCAAATATAAATTCATTATAATATATGAAGAATGCAGTAGTACTCCAAAAATTACAATGCATACGATTTACATGGTGAAATCAGTAAAACTCAAGCATTTGAGAGTGACAGATCTTAATAATTCATAATTCATTATTTTCATTACTTTAGGTCATCATGAGTCGATATCCTCAAACTCAGAGTTGGACGACAAATCAAAGTCGTGGGATTCATTAGAGACTCGAGGAGGCGTCGAGGTATTATCAGGTGGCTTTGGAGAAGTGGGAGAAGTGGGAGAAGTGGGAAAATTGGGAGAATCAGGGAATTTAGGGGAATTAGGAATACTGAGTGGAATATCAATTGCTTTGCTGCTGCTTATTATTGGACTGCTGATTCCGGCATAATCAATATTGGGTATTTTTTGGCCATCAATATCACTTTCTCCTCCTCCGCTTCTTGTAGTGCTTTCTTTGATGGGACTGGGCGAAGTGTATAATTCCTTCGCATTAATCAATTCCTGCTCGATATCATCGTCAGAAAATGCACCAGAATCACTGCTGGCATAAGTGTTACTCTCATTTTGAATTTTTACTGCAGACTGGTGTACTTCTTGGGCAATTTCTTCATGTTCACTGGCAATCCCATCTTCTTGCTCTTCTTCTTTTCTATTTCTCATATCCTTCAACATTTGGCGAAATTTTTCGTCCTCTTCAAAGTCAGATAAATCATAGATAATATCTGCCTGTTCGAGGCTAACCTTTGCTTCGAATGATTCTGGCTCCTTCTTAATCGAGGGAGAATCCACCTCTGGCAGTTCACGATCATTAGGCAATTGCTTCGGTATCTCTTTTGATGGTGTATGGCGTTCTTGGTAGCATGCTTGGGTATCTCTGGAAATTAATCTAAGATATTTGAAATGGCTAGAACTACCTGGTAAAATCCGGGGAGTAATTCTATGATGCGACAGACGCCGCCTTTTTACTGCCATGGGTCCATAAGTGCTAGTAGAAATATCATGGAAAGATTTCAGAGGACTTGTTTGCTTCAATGGAATTATTTTCGTCTCTTCTTGCTTGATCTTAGTTGTGTTTGGCTTCTTGATCACGGACAGTATTTCCAGTTCAACTGGCTCTTTCTTCACGTGGACTATTGGATTCCCCAATATTCCATCATTTGACTCTAATTTTACCGTAGGTAATCCTGGTTCCTGCTTGACTCTTACTTTGCCTTTGCCTGGAGGCAGCATCTGCGAAGATGGTTTGCGTAATCCCACTCTCCTTGTGGATCTGTTCAACAATTTGGCACTGACAGGATTCAATGGCTCGGTTTTGACTGGCGTATCACTCTCGTACTTGATATTGCCCAAGTCGATGGCTGTTTTCTTCTTAAACGCATTGGAGACGTCCCGCGTATTAGTGGATCCCTTATCGGTGATTTCCACAACCAACTTGTTATTTGAGAGCTTGAACTGACTGCTGACAGCCAACTTAGTCTTTAAGACCTGCGAGTAGTTCTTTGACTGGATGAAATCCGTGGATATGATGTGGCCATCTTCATTGAGTACTTCCAACTTTCCATTGAACTCATAATATTTGAGGGATCCATCGGTCCATTTCTTGTCTTTTTGATGGATTCGGGTAGAATAAAGCACAGAAAACTCATGTACCACGGAATACAACGTTTCCATGGTCTTTGGAGGGAAACAACACGTCTAGAGGTGGACTTATGAGACGCGATGATGTTACGCGGTAGATCAAAGATGGTGCATTTATATAGAAATGAAGAGATGAGGAATGAAAATATTAGGAAGTGACAAAAATAGATGAGGGATGAAAGAAGATATAAGGAAGGGAAGTAAGAAGATATACGGAAGTGATGAAAGAAGAAATAAGGAAATGAGGAAAGAAGATATAAGGAAGGGAAGTAAGAAGATATAAGGAAGTGAGAAAAGAAGATATATGGAAGTGAGAAAAGAAGAAATAAGGAACTGTTAAAAGAAGATTATTCTCTTGAATTTAGTCTAATATAAGCAAAATGAAATGGATACATCAATACCATATAAAATTATTATGTGAACTTAGTCACTTTGAACCGTACTAATAATTACAACCTCACAAGTAGCAAGAACACTCAACCAATAACTCTATCGAAGTCAAAATCTTTATCCATTTTATTCAAATAGTCCAATTGACCCAAACCTATACTGCAACTACTTTATCTATTAGATCGCTTCTTTGCTTCCTATTCTCTCACCTTGTCTACACTCTTCAATGGACTATTTACATTACTCTATACAGCTATTTGGGGTCGTAGAAGGGCAATCCCAACGCACTCAACAAGGTCCGGGCCTGCTCGTCGGTTCTAGCAGTGGTCTTGAAGGTGATGTGGACACCGTTCAAATTGGGGAACAAGTCTTGGAAGGACTCGATTTCGGGGAAGTATTTAATGTGCTCGGAGTCTAAGCCGAAGGTGATGTTGCCGTGGGTGTCGCCCGAGGTGTTCTTGATACCACGGAACGTTCTGATACGGGGCAACACCAACTCGGTCAACGTGGTGATAAATTGGGACATGTCGATGCCAGTGATTTCCACCTTGGCGCCACAGGGCTTGCCCTCGCGAAGTCTCCAGGGCAAGATGTTGGCCTTGGCGTAGAGCTGCTTGGCCTTGACGTTGGTGATCTGCGAGAGCTGCAACTTGGTGGAGATGTTCAACCACGACTCGTCCAACGCCCACTTGTTGTATGACTGGATGTAGATGGACTCCAACGCGGGCACGTTCTTGTTGCTGATGGGGTAGATGTTTCTGGCGGCACGGCCCACCACCTTGGCTCTCTTCATGTTCCGGTACAACTTGTAGGGCGAGTCGGTACCCCAGGTTCTCTTCTTCTCTCCCTCGATGACCTGGGCGTTGTGTTGGTAGTTATGCAATAGGAGGTCCGATTTCAACGTGTTCTGGTAGTATTCGGCCAATCTGTCCTGGTCAATCTCCGTGGGACGGAAACCCACCGATCTGATGTCGTCCTTGGGTATCAACAAGCTCTGGTACTTGGGCATCAACGCGGCCTTTTTGATGCTCACCAAATGGTGCACGGGCTGGACTGTGGAGTATCCTGGCCGGCACGTCACGGCAGAGCTGCTGAACTGGCGCGCAAATTGTCTGGTGACACTCATTGTGGTGGAAAGGTGTAAGATAGAAGTGAAAAATTTGGATATGTGCGGACTGGAGGTTACACGGCATGTGCGAGGTGCGCGTAATTTTCAGACGCATGCCTCTGCTACAATAACATCCACAGACTCCTACCAAACAACCACCATTATTCCCTACCCTTTGCAGTGACCACACCGTTCTGAGAGTCCACATCGCCAGAATGAAGTTCGAGTTGCCTTTGGATATGATTTTGGTGGATCCAGAGCCCATACCGGCGGTCCGGGGCTCGGTGTTGGAGTTCTACGACAAGGCCGATGATGAGGAACAGCCGCCTGGTTCCGACTCTCTCGAGCAGTTATTTCGAGAATTGGAGATCTCCGTGTCTCTTTTTGCCCAGGAGTCGTTGAAACAGTCACAGATGTCCACCATGAAGCGGCTAGTTCCACTCCAGGACAAGATGCAAGAGAACTCCATGGTTGGCACTGCCACGTACCAATGGCTCCAGAACCTGTTCCAGCAGGAGATAGACACGCAGGCGGCCCAGGTGAAGTCCTTGATCGACGAAGAAAACGGGAAAAGACGAGAGGAAGAGGAGAGAAAACGTCAAGAAGAAGAGCGCAAGAGAAAGCTCCAGGAGGAACGGTTGCGGAAAGAGGCCGAGGAGGCCAAGCGTCTTGAAGAGGAGAAGAAGATCAAGGAAGCAGCAGAGAAAAAACGCCTAGAGGAAGAAAAGAAAAAGGCTGAAGAGGCCAAGATACAGGCTGAAGAACAGAAGAAGAAGGCTGAAGAGGAACAGAAAAAAGCAGCCCAGGCCAAGAAGATGGCAGATGAACAGGCATTGAAATCGAAGAAGGAAGCGGAACAACAGGAGAAAGCAAAGATCGCATTACAGAAGGGATATAAGGGCACTGATTTTACATCGGTAGAGCTGGCCTTCTTGCAGTACAGAAACGACATCCAAGACATCAAAACCAACGTGGTGCAGAAGCTTCTGTCCGACGCAAATCTCAAGAAAGCAGTAAACCAGCTCAAGAGAAAGATCAATCCTAAATTTGGTCAGTTGTCAAACTCTACTGAACAGTACGAAAGAATAAATAACGAGATCACCGGTTTCATCTTATCGGCTCAACCTGAGCCATTAGCATTCCAATGGCTATTGAATTTCACTGCCAAAGCCATCGTGGACCAGGCCGAAACCGAAGTCATTGTCAGACCCTCTGCGGCTGTACCCTTGGCCAAGTTGGCGTACAGTCTTCTTCGGAGATTTCCCGAACTTGAATACTTCTTGACCGCTAGATTCGTCAAGAAGTGTCCTCTTATTATCGGGTTCTCAAGATCTATAGACACGGAAGAAGGAAGAATCCATATGGGATGGAAGAGGCGCGATGGCAAGTGGGAGGATGAAGTGAAATATGATGAAAGACTTTCAGGAATATGTTCTGTTTGGGCTGCCATGACTAAGCTATCTGGTAACGATCCTCTTCCTTTCTATTCTTTTGAAGCTTCGTGGAAATTTCTTGCCAGATTAATGAACACGGAAAAAGGTCTTTTGACCAATGTTCATTTTACCGTTCTTGCCAATTGGTGGGAAGCCACTGCAAGAGAATTCTTGAATGTTTATGGTAACCAGGGACAAAAGTTATTGCTAACATTAACCGTCACCTTCACGGGCTTGGTATCAGAACAAAAGTTACCAGCAGCTGCTAGACTTTGGATCATGGGAGAAGATTGGTTCCAAAATAGGAAAATTCAGGGTTTACCAGACATGATAAGATAACGATAAACAAAAAACACAAGGAAACCTTGTACTGAGTATGACTTTTTTTGCAGGAATAAAATTTCATACATGTAATATACACTATATATCATCAATATATCACCAGTTATTTTCAGTCGTAGTCACTATATTCCTCGGATTCTTCAGATTCGTCGGACTCCTTGTCCATTGCGTAGCTGATCTTCTTGGTGGATCTCGAGCTTTTTCTGGATGGTTCAAGTTTCACCTTAGCGGACTTCGGGGCAGAAACTTTAGATTTACGCTCCGTCTTTGGTGTAGCCCTTTGCTTCTTGATCTTTATTTCAGAATTGTTGTTATTCGTTATTGATCTCTTCTTCGAAGAAGATCCCATGAGCTTTTTTCTCAAAGAGAAGGTCAACTCTTGTTGTATCAGTTCAGGAATAAAGACCTTACTGACAACGCCCTGTACCTCCTTGCTTGACGTCATTGGACTGAATATATCATGGGGAAGTTTAATCTTTCCTGGCCACGTTTGCATGGGCCAGCTCTTACTGTCACTATATTCTTTCAATGCAAACTGTGTAAGCTCTGCAACTCGGTACAAGTTCAAGGCTGTCTCTGGCAAAGGCTCTTGTTCGTACAACTTTGCATCAATTGTTGCATCTCTGTGCTGTTTGACGCGACTAGCCAAGTAGTAAAGCAAAGAGATGTTGTCTTGTTTAGCAATGAGATTTATGAAGAAGGTAATAAACTTTAATGCAAATCCGTATGCTTGAACTCTATCCTTGTTGACATTCTCCTCAGATTCATCTTCAGATTTGAAAAAAGCAAGAAATTGTTCGTGGTGTGCAATCATGTGAATGATTCTAACCACTGATTTTTCACACTGTATGCTCTTCTTTGCTTGATGTCTCTTGTACAATGATTGGATCCACATAATCGAATTGTTCTTTAATTCGGACAAAGGCTCTGTTGCGCTAAAGAATACAACAGGTAAAAATCGTTCTGAGATCAACTCATCAACAAGCTTTTTCTGCAAGGCTAAGAGGAATTTTGATCTGACATGTTCGTTTGGATCTGTCAATAAGAAAGTCAACCTTCTTATAATAGTGGGATGAATCATCTCACTGTAAATTGGTATTTTGGCCAATTTTAATAAGTATAAGCCAGCACTTAAGCGTAATTTCAGTTTATAGAGTTCTGGAGTTGGCCATGTAGGAGAATTCAGGTTGATTATTTCACCTCTGTTTCCAATGAAAGACATAAGCAATTTGAGTACTGGTTGGGCATTGTTGGTCATATCTTCTTTCTCTTGATCAGAAATATTGTTGGGGTTAAATGAATTGTCCAATCCTATCAAACGATTGACAAACATACGTAATGTGAGCAATTTTTCATAGAGAGTTGAATGTTGTTGGTAATTTGCATCCAAATAGTCATCATCGATCCATTCTCCAAAACTTTCAATGGCAGATTTATCAATGGTTCTATTCTTTAAAAATATTTCTTTGATCAATAAGGATGTTAAGTCACTGGCCTTATCTTGAACAGATTCAGGGTCAACAATGAATAATTCTGCTATAGTTGATAAGTGTGTGGAAATATTTTCGTGTTCGATATCCAAAGGATAAATCTTGTTGACAATTTCAGAGAAATAGTATTGACGCTTCTCACTCAAACTTAAAGTTTTGATGGAATATTTTGCTTCCCTTGGGGATCCTTTTATTGCGATTTTTTTAAGCGTCTCAGTAAAATCAACATTCGTTGGGAATAATTCTGGGTACTTCTTAATGAAATGATAAATAACACGTAACTGAAGGCCTTGTGGGGTCGCAGAATCCGAATGCTCGGTAGAATTTTCTTTCATGATTAGGTTGGTCAACGCCTTGATATGAAACTTGAATACATCTGGTAATGTGAGTGAAATATTCTCCAACAATTCATTCGAAGCGAGGTACCACTTGTGTTTGGGATCCTTAGAGTACTTCATTAACTCAACAACATTAGACTTATTATAGTACAATAAAGAAGATCTAATTAACAACAACTTCATATTCGCCACCATGTCTTTGACATTTACACTTCCTCTTTCATTCTCAAGTCTCAAGTTTTTAGGATCACCCAATTTGTTCAATAATTCTTTCATAGAATTCCGAACTGTATTATAGTCTGACTCCGTGGAAATGCAAATTTTTAAAAGATAAAAGAATCTTGTCCTATCAAGCTTGTACAAACGCTCAATGCAACTGTAAGTATTCCAACCTTCAGGGAAAGAGACACAAATCCACTTGATAATTTTATCCATCTTGCTTTGAATAGATGCTTTATTTTCTGAAGTTATTGCGTTCAAGTTCTCTTTCTCCTCATTCGCACGGCGGTTGGTTTTCGAGTCTTCTGCTGTTTCAACAAAGGTTTTAACGACCTTTGATACTTGCTGTTGCCTCTTATTAATTGCTAAAAATGATTCTTTGCCTTTGGAGTCTAGATTCGAATAAAATTGTATTATTCTTTCCACTCTCTTGCTTGAGCTTGACACACTAATGGGGAGCAAGCTTTCAAAAATGCAAAAATCGACTGTAGCAGTGATACTTTTATCATTAATATAAATCAACGATAAAATCTGGTTAGGAATAGTAATGGTGATCATCTTCTCAAGCTCAATAATTTCTTCTTCATTATGCGATCCAAAGTCAACAACCTTTGATGAATTTAAAGCATCCATATAATTATTGTACAAGGTTCCGAAAATCTTCACTACCTGATTTCTGATTTTGGAATTCTTTTCTCTAGTAAGGTGTGACAATGTGTCCATGATATTCTTGTTGCAAACCTTTGATGTAAACGATTCGAATGGAACCTGAGAGATACTCACACATGCTGCTTCTCTCACTTTTTCATCTGTATCAAGCAAGCATTTGTACAAACAATTTATCAATGCAGCATTGACTTCTGTGGTCGTCGCGTTGATGGAATTCAAAATCAATGGGAATTGTTGCACCCATTTAGCACGAACGTGGGGCGAAATGTCGGTGGTCTTTTTCAACCAATTAGTCCAAGTATCTCTATGCGTAATGAAAAAATTAACTTTTGTGGTAATCGTTTGGGCGATGTAGTTATTGGTTGACCCTATCATTTGGCCAATAGACTCGATGGCAATAATTCTGATTCTTTCGTCGTCGGCATTGAGCTCATCGTCGATCAAAGCCATAACAGAACTCAAAAGTTCGGGAATGAATTTCCAGATCTGAACAGAAAGAAGATGGATTTTCTTCAACTTGTCAATAGTCTTGATCATATTTTTATCTCTGGCCTTGAGGTCTTCGCCTTCATCCATGGGCTGGTTTGTGGACTCGTAGAGCATTTCTGAGAAGTACTGGGCCACCAAGCGAGACATTCTATCCAAATTGTTTTCGGAGATGCTCATGGAGAAGTTGAACCCTGTGTTGGAGATGTTGGAGCCCATTACTGAGGCCAAGGCCGAATCGTGGGGAATGGGGGTCAAAAAGCGGTTCAAGATCAACTTGAGCACGTCATGGGGGATGATTTCCGATTCTGAGATGATTTCCGACAAGATATCGCTGGCCAACGGCTCGAGTCGCGTGGGAAAGTCTGAAGACGACAAGCCGTAGAAGGTATCGAAAGCGAGTTGGACCAAGTCCTCCGCGTCGGGCAAGTCGGTGATCAAGATGGACGACCTTACCTCGGCAAGGCGCTTCAATAAATAGCTCTGTTGTTGGAAATATGCGTTGTCGGGGTCGGCCAACTTCTTGAGCTGTCTGAAGAAACCTTTGAAGACTTCAGACAACTGCGATGCAGTGAACGGGGCATTGGGTGCGTTGATCCGCAACACGTCAGAGATACATGCACACACGTAGGCTTGGACTCCGGTGTTCAGATGGCCCAAGAGCTTCTTGTTGACCAAATCCTCCAGGACCTGTTTGTATTGTGAGGGGTCCACTTTGTCTTGATCTACTGCCGAAAGCTCATCGCTGAGGTTCTGCAAACGAACCAACAACTCCTTGGTAGATATTGGGTCCTTTACTGTGGAAATAATCACACGAGACGTGTCTCTTCGAGAATTGGGCCTGGATTTGGGTCTAGTCATGATGATGTATTTTGCAACAGACGCGTATTGAAATTATAGAGTAAGATGGACTGCAGGTTAGGTTGGAAGGATAGTGCAGACTAGACAAGTGCAGGTTAGATTGTAGGAAGAAGCAAAACCGAAGGTAGCACTAGTCAAAGCCATGGACGTTGGGTAAGTGGGCGAAGAGATAGAGGTGGAGGAGGTGGAAGAGGGATTGTTCTTCTGGTTGGTTGTAATTAATTGTATGAGAGGAGTATCTATTTTTCGTTTTGCACCCAAAGTGATGAGTTCTACTAGATCAGTGGAAGTGATGGAAATGGAACGGTAACTGATGAGCACATTCACATGAGGAATCTGGGGAAAAGAAGTACAGATTTAAATGATTTACCAACAATTGAAAAGTACAAAATCTTTTGAAATGAAGTAGAAATTGGGTAAAAGTGCATAATTCTCTTAAATTGAACAAAATCCATATTGCAGAAAACCCAGAACAAGATGCATCAAAGTATGTAATAATTATAAAAGAATTAACACTTCCATCAATAATTCCATCATTTACTTACTATAAAAATCTCATTTTACCTGAAATTAATTTCAATCTCCCATTGGCAGTTTAGTTCTTTTTAATTGGCTCCTTGGATCTTATTGATTGGTTCCTAAGTTCTTATTTATTGCTCTTTAGTTCTTATTAATTGCTCTATAGTATTTATTAGTTCATTAATTCTTATTTATTGCTCTTTAGTTCTTTTTAATTGGCTCCTTGGATCTTATTGATTGGTTCCTAAGTTCTTATTTTTTGCTCTTTAGTTCTTATTAATTGCTCCATAGTATTAATTCTTATTAATTACTTCCTATTAATTGAAATAATTACTAGGAACAAAGCCTACCCGGGCGTTTTCCAGGTTTCTGTCCGTCACTCCCACAATCCAGTTCTTGTCGTCGTTGCTGTACAAGGTGCCGACCTGCTGGAAATCACAAAGCACCTCGATGGTGTCGCCCTTTTTGAAGGACAAATCTCCAGGCTCCTTTCCATCGAAATCGTATTTTGCCACCAACCTCGTGCCTCCATTTTCACCATTGGAGGCCAAGAGCCGGTCAAAGAGCCTCTCCATGCGGTTGAGCTTGTAGGCGATGGTGGAGGTCTTGTCGAAGAGATCGGTGTGGCGAGGGTGGATGTCGTGTTTGGGCTCGAAGTCGGGGACCGGCGCTGCTCTTATGGAGTTTTTGGAGCTGTTGTAGACTCGCTTCAAGTTGCGTTCCACGAGCGTAGGGTACGAGTTCTGGACTAGGCTCTCGCTGGAGATGGACGATGCTGACAGCAACGTGGAGTCTGAGACGATGGACGACGCGTCGTCGGCGTCGTAGTCGACTTCCGTCTCAAGTGCGGCGTATGGATCTAGCAGTGAAGGCGGCGCTGGAGCAAAGCCAAAGCCTTGGCCATGTCCATAGGCACCACCGGCCTGAGGTGTAGGAGGCAATGGGGGCAACGGCGTGGTGACCTGACTGGCCACCACCATGGGCAATGGCTTGGTGTTGGCACGGGGAGGCAATGCCGGCAACGGAGGCGAGGGCACGGGCCGTGGCACCAAGATCTCGTCGATGTTGACCACACGATGGGGATGGTAGGTCTCGTTCTGGTGCGAGGACGCGTCGTGGTACTGGCAGAAGGAAGCCCATTGGTCTGCCGCCAAAGTGTCGCTGAACATGCCGTGGACGTGGTCCTTGGGCTTGGCCTCGAACGTCTTTTCCGTGGCCTTCTTGTTGACGGCGTGCCATATCTTGGTCGCACGCAGTGTCTTGTCCTTGCTGTCGATCTCCTGGTCAAGGAGCTCGGGGTGCTTGTTGCTGACACTGGCAATGAAGGACTCGATCTGGAGCCGCGTGCCGGTGATGGACGCTTCCCAATGCTCGCCGATGGCCTCGTAGGTCTGGAGACCGCCGTCGGCCCCCAAGAACCCGTGGAACTCGGTGTAATGCTGCAAACACCGCGACACCTCCTCCAAGGTGCGCTGGTGCTGGCACATGAGCAACTTGGTCAAGTCCTCCACAAACTCGTCTAAGAACGCCATCACCTGCGGAAGAAGCACGCGGGCCTTGCTGTCCAAGGTCTCGAACGCCTCGTACTCGCGCTTCAACCGCACGTTGAGTGCCGCCAACTTCTCCGTCTCCTTGTCGGTCAAAAGCTCGGGCTTGCGCTCGAGCTTTTCCACCTTGGCGTGCACCTTGTTGTAGTCCACCTCCTTGACTGCGCGCTTCTTGATGAGCTTGAGCGTGTCGCGTAGATACGCGTTCATCTCGTCCACCCGGAACCGCACCTGTTCAATGTGGACGTCCCAGTCCACACGGAGCCGTCCCTTCAAGTGCACCACCGTGGCGCGGTAATTGAGGAGCTCCTGGTTGACGCTGGCTATGAGAAGCTCCTTCTCCTTGGGGTGCACCAACGGCACCTCCAGGAGCGCCGAGTACCGGTCAAACTGCTCGTAGTACTCGTCCATGCCCTTGAAGTGGAGCGACGACGTGCCCAAGAGCGCAAGGAACAAGTCCACCAACCGGAGGTTCAGCTGGAGCATGCGGGGCCAGTAGCTGCGGCCAATGCGCCGGGTCTGGTTGCGGACGTATTTGAGGCCTTTGATGGCACGCCCGAGATCGTGCTTGTAGTGGTCGATGAGCTCGTCGTCCTTGTTGTATTCGTGGCGGAAGGAGATGCGGTCCCGCACGTTGTGGGACGCGAGCTTGAAGTTGTCCTTGATGTCGGTGGACACCTTGGCGATACGATTCATGATCGTGAAGTCAATGATATTAGTGTGAGAGCGGACTAGCAAAGAATGATTAGTTGAGACGCTAGTATGATGGAGACAAACTAGTATGATGGAGACAAACTAGTATGATAGTTGAGACGCTAGTATGATAGTTGAGACGCTAGTATGATAGTTGAGACAGCTCTATGATTATTTGAGACAAGTCGGTGGAGATCGATTGACTTAAGCCAGGTCAGTGCTTTGAATAGTGAGATACTGGGCTAGTGAAGGATGATAAAGGATGCCTTGTGAAGATGTTAAGGCTGCCCTGTGAAGTATGATAGCGACAAGTGACTAGTACGATAGTGCTAGTACGATAGTAACGAGTATTATAGGGACTAGTATGATAGTAACGTATTATAGTGTCTAGTATGATAGTGCTAGTATGATAATGACCAGTCAGGAAGAAGTTAGGTCAATTCAATTGGCTCGTGATATGGCTCGTGAAAATGATGGATCGTGGAGACAATTGTCACTGTGATGCTTCTGACGAATTACAGTGAGATCAGCTGTACTGCTGCTCTAAAAATGCTCTCAAAGTAGGCAATGGCCAGTACTGGATGGGTGCTATGAGGAAAGAACCGCAGACAGAGAATTCATGGGCATGAGCTAGGAAGGAAGGAAGGACCGGAAGTCTAGGGACGCGCGCTAGCGGTCATTCTCAGTAGGACTATGGCGAGAGGCAGGGGGGCCGCGAGTGGCGTTAGCGAGGCAGGAGGCAGGCTAGTAGCGAGGGAGGACAGAACGTAGCGAGGGAGTTGGGGTGATGAGAATGTAGCGAGGGAGCAGTGATGTTACAAGAGACGAGCAAGCAGATGCCGAGATTACGGACAAGAGACAGAAGGATACTCGGACTCTCAATGTCCAGATTTCTAGTCTCGAGGACATTGTGACGTCCACGGATTAAGCCGTAAGGGTTGGGAGCGGTTGTGGCCCCAGATCTGGGTTCTGGTGTGGTCGACGTCATGGCTCGTTGTGGCAGTACAAGAATGGTGCGACTCTAGCGAGAGAGGAAGCAATAGGGGAGCTAGAAGGAAGTAATTGGGAAACGTCCAATCTTCAGGAGTACTATAGATTGTGTCGGGAAGATACTATAGAATGTGTGGGGAAGAATACTATAGGTGTCGGGAAAGTACTATAAAGTGAGCGTTTCTAAGAGTAGTATTGTCGAGTGTGTATTAGAAGCACTAGGGAATGTATTCCTATGAACGTTGTCTGTTCTGTTCTTTTATGCGCCATTCAGTATACACATATTATGCGCTTGTGCTAAAGTTTCTCTCTAACTCTGCGCTTACTTTATGAATTGTGGCTGGTGTGAAAAGACCACATCCAGAGGCGATATATGGCACATTCGCCTCTAATCAGTACTTCCAGAACACTCAGATTGGAGGCGCTCACCCACAGCACCAGCTTCATCAACCTTCCATGCTTTCTTCAGCTTGGGGTTATCTACCTGTGTTCTCTCCACTGAAATAAGTCCGATATAGTGTAACGGCTAGCACGGTTCGCTTTCACCGAGCAGACCCGGGTTCGACTCCCGGTATCGGAGTTCTTTTTGCTGGCTCTAGAGTCTGAGTCCTTTTGAATCCATACGTTCAATCGGCACCATAGCTGGTCCCCCTCTAGCGGCATTGCAACGAGCTCTGCTAGATGGGCTCATCTTTTGCACCCAGTTGCAAGCCATCTACGTCATAGCACTTACTGCGAGCAATTCCAGGCTATTGCTACATCTCGAATACCTACTGGTGCTACTGCAGAAGGCACATTGCTCGGAATAGGTCCTAAATGCAAGCCAAGAGGCCTTTGTTCGTTTCCCTGTCTGCAATCGTGCAATTGGTGTGTTGTGCTTCAGTCTTCAAGTGCAATTGTATCAATTACTTCAATTACTTCAATTACTTCAATTACTTCAATTACTTCAATTATATCAATTATATTGCATTAGTGCATCATGGGCGAAGAGTGACGTTTCTGACACGAGTTTTGCACAGCAGCAGCTATGTATAATTACTTAGTCCTGGTCTGAATCCACCGTGTCCGTCTCTGCGTAATATTACTGTGAAGTCTCAGCTTGATTTCAAAAATCTACCAAGTCATTTTGCATTGATGTAGCATTCAAACAACGCTTCAACTTAGCTGAAAATATGGTGGCAATTTAGTACGAGTGACTATCTGCATTGACTTTCGGTCACCATACTTCCTTGTGCAGTATCGTGGTGGTTTTGTTGAAGATGTTGCATTCTGCATAAGTCCTTTGTGCTCATCTGGTGTTTGAAGCGATGGAGCCAGGATGATATCAGAATAGTGCAATAGTCACTACATTGGAGCCCGATGGTACCGACCTCTCAGCACAGGATATGTCGCGTGCTAGCTGGTTCCTAATCTCAATGTAGTAGGATATGTCGCGTGCTAGCTGGTCCCTAATCTAAAACAGTCTTCACTCATACTCATTCTCATCTGGTATTGGCCCATATGTCCAGCAATTGCATATCGTGTGGGTTAATATCGATGGGACGCCAAGGGGACGATGGAGGTAGAGTGGGCCAATGGAATAGCAATATTCTCAAGGCTTCGTAAAGCTCCCACCCCCTGTCAGTCCAGCAGGCGTAAACTCGCAAATCCCAGGATCCATAGCTGACAATACCAACGTGAAGACATATTACATCCAGACTCTCCATCTAACTCTACTCAATGGACAGCAATTGATGCCTTGTTACAGATCAGTACACATTATACTACATCTACACCTACCAAGTCTCTTATTCTTCACCTCTCTACCACTCCACTCCTCCAAAGCTCGTGATTACTGCGCAATTGCGCCCATCCTATTATAGCTGTTGTGTTCCTTTGTAGCCCTGTTGCCACTTCGGGCTGGAGCTGTCTCCGCCACTACCTACTTCTGGGTCTTCTGCCACAACCACTTGCCACTCACACCGCCACAACCTGGAACCAATGTTCCTAAACCGTCAATGCACCTGAACCGTCAATGTGCCTAAACAGTGTGTGTAAAGCAGCGTCGAGCAACCTATTTTGCATCCATGCCTGTCTGCGTCATATGCTTAGTATCTACATTCTCCTTCATTCTCCTTCTACATTCTATTTCTATTATTATTCATTTGTCTGGTTATTCAAATTCCGCTTCCCCCTCATCTTCCACTACCTTTCCATAGCTACTCTTCTACTTCATCAACAATAACTTCTAGCTCGTCATTTCACCATATACGTCGGCTTCGGACTCCTCCTCGTCTACGTGCTGTCAATTGCTCATGGCCAAGGGCTCATGGTGCAAGCTAGCTGTTTGTATGTCTTAGTTTCAAGGCCCAGCCTTTCCTGTGTGTATCTCGCTATGATGTCAATGGGCATGGCTAAAGCTACCCCGGACCTCGTGACTTATAGGGTACTACGGCCGTAAGGTTGCTATGACCAATTGTGACCAACCACACTATATAAGGAGCCCAGAATAACCCTACAGTCTTCCTAACCACACCACTCATTTGCTTGAATACTCTAAACAGTCTTTTTCACACATTTGCTTGGATACATTAAACAACGCAATTCATTTGCCTTCTCAGTCATATTTAACGCATTTACGATAACCACATAATGGCAGGAGAACCAAATAAGCTTTTCTACAAGGGTAAGGAGCATGACTTCATCATATTCGTCGAAGACGTGGCACTTCTTGAAAAGTACAGAAAGGGCGACTCCACCATCCCATTGATCGACTTGGTCTCCATCTACAAGATCTTCACCAGCAGACAAGGAGGCACTGGCGGTGTGTTGGACGAGGCCTCCAAGGCCGAGTTGGCCAACGAGTTCGGCAACTCGGACTCCGACGAGATCATCAAGAAGATCTTGGCCGAAGGCTCCAACAAGCACAATGCCCACATCTCGCATGGCTCTGCCAGTCACAATGACTCCATTGGTGGTGGCTTCACCGGCAATTAGACCTTACGATAGTGTACTCTATTAGTATGCTCTATTAGTGTACTCTATTAGTGTGCTAGTATGCTCAATTAGTTTACGCTCTATTAGTGTACGCCCTATATGGTACGCCTTTAAGTGCCTTTTAGTGACGACTAGTTTAAATGAAAGTAACGACTTCTTTCCTCACTGTAGCAGGCTGCGAAAAAGCGTCCGAATGGCATGGTCCACGTATTTGTGGACCGATTGGCGTCTCGACACACATTCCGCCAGAGTAGGACGACTATCATCACCTTCCTTCTCTTCTTCTGGTACCTTGAAGCCTGGTGGTGCCACTTGGCCAGGATTGTGAAAGTGCCGTGACTGCGAAAACGTCCGGACATTTCTCGACATGATACGGGAACTTAACCGTCTAACCACACTGTTACTTCTGCCTAATTTGGGGATCTCGTGGCTCCATTGGTATACGAGCTCTTGTTCTGCCCTTTTCCGGCTTTCCCTTCTTACCACCACCGTCGCAATTGCCTTGCCAAGTGCACCGTAGTATGTTGCCGTAGATTTCGCAACAATTGACGGATTCCAATCCATGTGCACAGAAAAGGGAATAGTGCCGTATGGTTCCAACTTAGCGGAGTTTTGGGTTACAAAGTCCATTAGAGGATGGACAACGGGAAAGGGGTCCGTTTTCGATGGTTCATCCATATTCTGTTCCATGGTATTGGTCTCGAAATGCGATCTCCATAGATTAAATTCGGTATCCAGAATAAAGGCCAATACTAGTTCTGCAAGATTCCCTCCAAGATCGGCTTGAATCTTGAGCGAATACGGATGCTCTGTGTACAACTTTCCGCTGTCAGTGTTGTCCAATTTGCATTTTGAACGCAGTAAGAAGAACAACGGGTCAGTTTGGAGTATTTTCAACCTATAATGATTGGGAATCTCTACCAACAAAAAATGGTGGGCGTAAAGTAAAAGTCCACACATACAAGAGATGATTTGACTTTCATGGGTCCAAATTGCCGTAGTGGCTCCACAGAGAATTAATGGGCCCAATACCAGCTGCAAATTTTCAACGGTAGACAAAGTATTTTCAGTTCCTTTCAAGGTGCCGAAAGAATTGCCATTCCATTCATATTGGCCATAATTGTAGTTGATTTCACGAAGTCTTGTTTTAATGGTCTCCAAATGTTCGATTGTCTGTGGAATTAGATCGGGTGGTAGTACTTTAATTATGCTTTCCACAAGTAGTGGATATTTCACTATTCTAGATATTGGCTTCTGCACAAGCGACGTATACGATAGATCCATGCGTGATTGTACAGGCTGATTTGTCTCGAGGTAGTTGCGTAAGCTTTTATTCCATTTTCGCTTTTCTTCCTTTGGAGATTCTGGTGCTGAAGTTGTGGAGCCTTCAAGTAGTGTGATTCTGTAAAGAAAACAGTAATTGGTGTAAAGTGGAACATTTATGGCAAAGGATGCAAGGACTTCACAAATTGAAACTGCTATTTCGATCTGTGACTCTTTTTCCTGGATGATAGTATGCACTTTCAGTAGGAGCTGGAGATGATGAGCTATCAAGAGATGAATATTTTCGAGACCGGTTGATTTGAGAAGAGATTTTTCCAGAAATTGGAAAGAAGGTTCAAAGTAGTACCCCAATAGTAACCGGAGCGAAGATATATAGATTTCTTCGCTAGTAGCTAGTTCTTCCACTATGTTGTGTATATTCTCTGAAACAATCTTATCTGAAGGCGAAGGTGAAAAACTAATAATTGGCTTTGGAGAGTTGATGTCCGATTGAAGGGACAGTAAAGAAAGCAACGGTTTGATGATATCGTCAACACAGAAGGGTATTTGATTTTTATCAGAATTTGTACATTTTTGAGAAATATCCAAATAAGTACATGCCTGATCTGAGAAATCCACCTCCCCAATATTTGGACCACTACATATGGATAGGTCATTTTGGACAAGAACATTGATATCAGAGTCACCACCATCACCTCCATTTCTCGCATTATTAACAAAACCCAGGTCTTTAATATTTTTCTCTCTTCCAAGGTGAAGATGGGTGCAATCTTCGCCTAAATCCACACATGTAAAACATTTTCCATCATCAGTATCTTTCAAAGATTTGAATCTAACAACATTATTTTCCTCTCCGATCGAATTGGTTCTATTATTTCCATTATCAAGCATTTGGCTGGTTACATCATGTACTCTCATACTCTCCTCTTCATTAATTTGTGCCACGATTGAGTGAAAACTAGTGGCTGAATCTGCGGAAATTGGAGATTCCAAGACTTCATCCACTTCTCGTTTCTTGAGACACTCCAACAACCTCATTGAAGCTGATTGGAACATTGTACAACGGTTGCTGGTGGGTATATTTTGCATCCACAAACGCAACCATTCGCACTGAAAATTGTGACTAACTTTTGATTCATTCGATTCATACAGACATTGCCATTATGAGTTCTCGTGCATTGAGGAGGCTAGAAAGGCAAAGGTTGGAGTCTTTGGAACCTTCTGAACCTTCTGACAACAAGTCCCTGGAAGAACTGGAACCAGAGGTCGCCTCAGGGCCAAAGTTCAACGCATTTGCATTGCTCAATGAGGATGAAGAAGAGGCGGAAGACAGCGATGAGGAACCACCAAAGACTATAGAAAGTCCACAGGTAGTCAAAGAGACTCCCAAAGGATCCAAGAATTCCAAAAAGTCCAAGAAAAAGGCCAAAAAGGCCGCAGTCAAGGCATTAGACAGTGACGAAGAATTGGATAAGTTCCTTGAAGAAGTAAGGGCCAAGGACCTGAAGAAGAACAAGCAAAGTTCCCAAACCAAGGTGGTTGAAGAAGATGACGACGAAGAAGAATACGATTTTGAAGAGGAAATGGACTTAATGACCGATCCGATCAAGGAGTTCGATTCCAACTATAAATTCTTCACTTCCAAGAGACTCAAACAATCTTTGCCCTTGTTGTCTGTGCCTTCAGTTAAGGACCTCGACCCTGACCAGGAGTTCCGTAATTTATTTGGCAATTTGTCTCTCGACACCATCGAAGATGCCAATACCACCACTTCGTTGGCCATTTCGCCAGAACTTCTTCAACAATTCAGAAAGTTGGCAAGATTGACAAGAGGATGGGGAGGAAAGGATCGCAGAGGTATCCCAGGCTCGTCCAGAAAGTTGTTGCTTACTAGAATCAGAGACGACTGGTTGCCTACTGCTCAGAAGCTCGAGGACATGAAAGAATTGAACCAGCAAGAAGTGCTCAACTATTTCGACTACAAGGAGGACAGTGCTACAGTGGAAGAGCTCGAGCACAAGATCAAGAAGGAATTCAAGTTAGGAGTCAGATACTTTAAGTTTGACAAAATCAACAGTGTTCAAGAACGAGTTGCCAATACCCGTTTCTACGCTTCTGTGGTCATGACTCCAGATCCCGAATCCTTGATGCAGCAACTCCAGCAGTATCCGTACCATGTGGAAACTTTACTTCAGGTTGCCATGGTGCTTTTGAGACAAGGAAGTGAAAAGTCTACCAGTGTCTCGTTGATCGAAAAGGCCTTGTTCGTGTTCGACCGTTCTTTGCAGAAACGGATGCACGAGTTGTTGTTGGAAGGAAAATCCGAGCTCGTGAGGTTGCCTTACGAAGGATTTTTGAACAGACAGTTTTACTTGTGTTTGTTCAGGTACATCACCGGATTGGGCGAAAGAAGAACTTTCTTCACAGCATTTTCCTACTGCAAGCTCTTGCTTTCATTGGCACCTGCAGAGGATCCTCTTGGTGTCCGTTATTTTATTGATTTCTACTGCATTATGAGTGAGGAATTCAAGTACTTAACGAAACTCGCCCAATCTCCATTGTGTACCACCTACGAAAAATGGTTTACTCCCGGTATTGCCTATTCTACGGTGTTGGCCTACTTGAAGCTTGGAGACACGGAAAATGCAAAGAAGCTGTTGAAATCCGCATATGAGGCACATCCTTATACTGGTCTCAAATTGCTTGAAATGGCGGGGTTGTCCTCGGCATTACCCGTGAAAGAAAGCTCTTTGAAGCCTAGCCAGGAGATTATTGTTGCTGCCGAAACCTACTTAGTAAGAGCGTCGCTTTTATGGGACGATCAGTCTTCGAGACAATTCTTGCATGATGAGCTCACCAAGCATTTCGGAGACCAAGCACCGGGCGCAGGAAGCTCCATTTTTGATCTTCTTGGCTTTGGATCGTCTGCTACGAAGTCCGACATTCCCATCAATTTGATTAGATTTACTATTCTTTCAGGTGAGAGCAAAATCATGGCTCGTCTTCCCTCGCAAATCTGGAAACAGAACATGTTTGAGTACGATCCGTTACCACCTAACGATTCTACTGTCCAGTATAACGAGTTTACTGGTGTGACGAGCGGTCCGTCAGTAGTGGATAGCATGATCGATTACGTGGATCACAATCTTCTCGGCAACATTATCCAATCTAGAACAGATAATAATCAATTCGAAGAACTTGTCAGACAGTTGCAGGACGAAGAAAACGGAGAGCAAGGTGACTAGGAGGCAAAAATACACCTAAAATAATCAGAAGTTAAAATAGTGATGAGTTAAAAATCAACTCATTCAGGAATACAAGAGCAAGGAATATACCATACTATGCGGATAGTTTGCTCACACACTCGATATATATGTGACAGTGCCAAGCAAGGCATAATTCACGACGTCACAAGATGGCAAAGGTCGAGTCTTCAGTACTTGAAGTCAATTCCGCGCTATTCATGGATAGGACTGCCAACCTACTTCGGTAGCAAAGTCATCTGACACGACCTTCAAACAGGTCAGATTCCATAGAATAGGTCAGAACGAAAAGAATAGCATAGAGTCAATACAACCCTCAGATTCCATAGAATAGGTCAGAACGAAAAGAATAGCATAGAGTCAATACAACCCTCAGATTTCAACAGAGTAGAATTAATACGAACTAGAATGCTTTAATAGAGAGCATGACACACCATCAGAATCAACAGAGTATAGATACAATGTAGGTTATAATTGAATAGGAGATCTAGCATAATACTTATAATGGAATAGTAGATACTACCTATTTATCTTACCAGAAGTAGTAATAAATACGAACTAGAATAAGGAACAGAATAAAACTATCATAAGTAACCGAATTGATCGAACTAGAATATTATAAAAGAAAAGGAGATACTTACCACAGAATTATGAGAACTAGTAGCAAATACACGATATTAGTATAATTATAAGACTGGTAATAGATACAAGCTATTATAATCATAAGAACTTGAAATAAATACGAAACTAGTATAATTATAAGAACTAGTAACAAATTCTAACTGAATAATATTACAAGTGGTGACAAATTCTATATAATAAGAACTTGAAATAATTAAGAACTATAAGAACTATTAGTAACAAATGAACTGTTGGAATAATTATACGTGGTGACAACTACATTCTCTCAGAATAATTAGTAGGAGCTTTATGGAAAAAGACCATACAAACAATCCCATTTCAATTACTCCACTATTCTCTAACACAATTCACAGACTCCATTACCATTGAATTTTACTTATTCTCGGCCTGAAACCGTCCTGCTACAAACCATGCCTCACCCCACAATCCACATCTCAAGCACTGGTGCAGACTCGACTCCTATTTCAACTTCAAAACCACCGCAGCCCCCTCCTAACCTGCCTACTATCATATGCTTCCTTAAATGCTCCCATTGCCTTTAATTCTTCTCCTCCCTTCTTTCCCCTTTCTCATCTTCTACCATCACCTTCGTATAAACTAAGCGCGACTTTTACAACACATCATCTTACCATCACCATGATAGACATCGACCTCAAGTTCCATCAATGGCAATGGCAGTACCAGATCTCCACCACCTTCTTCGTGGGGGTCATCGTGCCCTCCTTGTACTACATCTACTGTCGCTACATCACCAGCAACCCCAACAAGTACAACAAGCTTGAGGAGCCGGTCAAGCTCGTGATTCCCATGCCGCCAGAGGCCAAGAAGAACTGGAAAGGCCGCCGTTTGTACCCGTTGAGTCTCCGCACAGCCGATCCAGCTGAAATCCAGAGCTTTTGCCCGGCAACCGGGCAATATTTGGGCACCTTCAAGGCACACACGCCAGAAGACATGAATCTGTTGATCCAGAAGGCCAAGGGGGCCCAGAAGGAATGGGCCCATTCATCGTTCACCGTTCGTCGCAAGCTTTTGAAGACCTTGAACCGCTTCATTCTCGACAACCAGGAAGACATCACTCGCATTGCTTGTCGTGACAGTGGAAAGACCAAGTTGGACGCCATGATGGGCGAGGTGTTTGTCACGTTGGAGAAGATCAATTGGATCATCAGCCACGGCGAGAAGACGCTCCGCCCTTCCAAGCGCTCGGGGCCTTCGAATTTGTTGCTTGGCTTCATGAAGAACGCCGAGGTCCGCTACGAGCCCATGGGCGTGGTTTCTGCCCTAGTCTCGTGGAACTACCCGTTCCACAACTTGATGGGCCCCATTGTGGCGGCCTTATTCACCGGAAACTCCATCGTGGTCAAATGCTCCGAACAGGTCATCTGGTCGTCCAAGTGGTACATTGACATGGTCAAGACTGTGCTCAAGCTGTTGGACCTCAACCCCGACTTGGTGCAGTTGGTGGCGTGCTATCCCGAGGACGCCGACTACTTCACGTCGCACCCCGACTTGGCCCATCTTACGTTCATTGGCTCCAAGCCCATTGCTCACAAGGTGTTGGCCAGTGCTGCCAAGGAGTTGATTCCTTGTGTGGTGGAATTGGGCGGAAAGGACGTGCTTCTCGTGTTGGACGACACCAAGAACTTGCAGGACTTGTCGTCCATCATCATGAGAGGAACTTTCCAGTCGTCGGGCCAGAACTGCATTGGAATCGAGCGGGTGGTGTGCTTGCCCAAAGCCTACGAGGTGCTTGAACAGATCTTGACCGAGAGGATCAAGAGCTTGCGTTTGGGCTCCGATATTGACCACCAGGACGAGATCGACATGGGAGCCATGATTTCCAACAACCGTTTCGACCGCTTACAGGAATTGGTGCAAGATGCCGTGAGCCAGGGAGCTCGGTTGATTCACGGTGGAAAGCCATACCAGCACCCAAATTACCCCCAAGGCAGCTACTTCGAGCCCACGTTGTTGGTGGACGTGACTCCGTCGATGCAGATCTTCAACGAGGAGGTGTTTGGGCCCATCTTGACCATGGTCAAGGCGACCAGTATTGATGAAGCGGTGGAATTGGCCAACGGAACGGAGTTTGGCTTGGGCGGCTCGGTGTTTGGCAGCAACTTCAATGTGATTAGTGACATTGCCAACCGTTTGGAGTGTGGAAACGTTGCATTGAACGACTTTGCCACGTTCTACGTGGCCCAATTGCCTTTTGGAGGAGTGAAAAAGTCAGGATACGGTAAATTCGGAGGCGAGGAGGGCTTGACCGGCTTGTGTGTGGCCAAGTCCGTGGTCATGGACAAGCCGTTGCTCCGGTTGTTTGGCGTGGCCACCAGTATTCCACCGGTGCTTGACTACCCCATCAAGGACGACAAGAAGGCGTGGAGCTTCATCACCAGTTTGAACGTGGTGGGCTACGACTTCCGGGCATGGAACGTGATCAAGGGCTTCAAGAACTTGGCCCGTGGCGGAGCCTAGACTACGTGGAACATGAAGAACTGTACATAATTAACTAACATAGAGACCACACCAAAGCGTAGCAGGACAGACAGAGCATTCGATAAAGAGACAGACCAAGAGCATGACAAGAACCAAACAGAATAGAGCCATGTAATGGAACCATTGCTATGGGTGTCAGTGACTAGAAGTGACATAGAAGTGAATAGCATTGAAATATAAGCGACATAGCATCGCCATAGAATTGATATAGCATTGCCATAGAATTGATATAGCATTGCCATAACTATCTAACATTGCATACCTTTCTAGCACTGCCATAACTTTCACATTGCCATACCTTTCTAGCATCATACCTTTCTAGCACTGACATGGCATTGCCATACACCTTAGCCTTAGCCTTAGCCTTAGCCTTAACCATTCCCTTCAACCGATCCAGACACTCTTCTCCCATAGAACTGAAGCTTACTGCGAAGCGTTGATGTGCAACTCAGGCGAAGGCTTGAGGGCAGCATCCACCAACAACTTGACCACCGAGGACTTCTTCTCGGCGTAGGTGTTCTTGATGGCCTGCAACTCCTTCTCGACCTCGGCATCGGCATCCTTGGAGATGGACTCGTTCAATCCGGCGTGCTGGTCCTCGTACTTCTTCAACTCGGCCTCCTTCTGCTTCTTGTACTCGTCGATTTCCGACTGGGCGTCGGCCTTAGCCGACTTCAAGCGGTTGGTTCTGTACTTTCTGGCCTCGTTGACGACTTCGGCCGCTTCTTTTTCGGTTTTCAATAACGATTGGATTCCGGAAGACATGGTTGTGGTGGTTTTAGGAGACGGGAAACAAGATAGATAAAGTGGACAACGGTCACGTGAGCGGGGTCACGTGACGCGGAATAATAAGGACAGGTCAATACAGAGACAACACTGTGGATTGTGAAATTGTGAAGTTGTGATAGACAGCGATAGAATGGACCAGTTCGTTTGTGTATGTACTGGATGTATAGTGAACGTTTTGGTGAGATTAGTGCTACTTGTTTAAGGGTGGAATATAAATAGTGCGGCACTCTTAATATGTATGCACATATGGAGAGGATGCCACGTGAGGTACACTATGCTGAATGAAGGTAGAATACTTTCATAATGAGAGAAGTACTATGAAATTACAAGAATGCTATTTCTCTCAGCTGACTGTGTATAATAGATCGTCTTAGTAGTGCTGACTATGGACAATATATGCACCTAGAAATAATACTTCAGTCTACTGTGAAGCACACTGTACTGAATCTGAGGTTAAAACCCAGTTATGTATATTCTGCAAAATTGGAGTTCTCATTTTAAGTTCTGTCACGAGTTCTGATATTATTCATGAGTTCTGATTTTCATGAGTTCTGATATTATGAGTTCTGATATTCATGAGTTCTGGTATTATTCATGAGTTCTGGTATTATTCATGAGTTCGATATTATTCAAGTTGATATTATTCATGAGTTCTGTTGAATTTTATCATTCATGCTGATTTTATTAATACTCATACTGAATTTATTATTAATTACTTCAGTTCAGCTGATCATGTCTGCCTTGGCTTGTCTATATTTACATATTATACACTTAGTCCCAGTAGTTGCCCTCGGAAATGAACCGCAACATGTACTCATCAATATGCCCAATGCCTTCCTCAAAATCAAGATCTTCCATGTCAGGCTTGTCCTTTTGAACAGGACCAGCACCTCCGTTGGACTCTGGTCCAGGAGTCTGGCCTGGAGCCGGAGTTCCACCGGCAGTGGCTGATTTACTCTCCTCATCAAAGTCCTCATCGTCCACTGCCACCTCTTTCATGGCAGCATTAGCAGCAGCTCGGTCGTCTTCGTCTTCGGCTTGTGCCAACATAGTGTTCACGTTTTCTTCACCTCCCAACTCGAGAGGCTTGTCAGAGACCTGGTCGGCGATACCCGTATCATTGACAAGGTCTCGTACCGAGAACTTCCCGAAATAGTCCGTGGTGAATTCACCTTCTTGAATAACCACATTGTCCAATTGCCGTTTCTGGTTGGCCTTTTTCAAGATGTTCGACTCGATCGTGTATTCCGACACAAACCGGTAGATGTGCACGTCTCTGATCTGGCCAATTCTATGACAACGATCCTGACATTGTCTGTCCATGGCCGGGTTCCAATCGGAATCGTAGAAAATGACGGTGTCGGCACCGGTCAAATTGATACCCAAACCTCCCGATCTGGTGGACAAGATGAAAACCGGAATCTTGGGATCTCTGTTGAACCGTTCGGTCAAGATTTGACGGTCCTCGATCTTGGTGGAACCATCCAATCTCAGATACCTGTATCCATGAATATTCAAGAATTGTTCGAGAATATCCAATACTTTGGTCATTTGGGTGAAAATTAATGCTCTGTGCCCCTTTGAGACTAGATCCTGTAACAAAATAGCCAATTTTTGCAATTTTCCACAATCGTATTGCAACAAGGATTTATCTGGGAATGCGATCGAAAGTTTGACCTGTGATTTACTGAACGGATTGTGGATTCTGTTGGCATTTACCTCACTCATCACTTTGTATTGTGTCTCAAGAGGAATTAACTGGTCCTTCATATCCAATGCGACCACCAGGGGCGTGAGAACCGAGTACTTTTCAATCACATCGTTCATTTGGTCAACCCTCTGTGGAATTGTAATTTGAAAGCTTTGGAATACGTCAGTGACAGCTTTTGGTTTGGAAGCCGTCATCAAACGAAGAAGTGAATCTCCATAAATTGGTTTCCGCTCACATCTCAATGAATTTAAATATAATACATGTTCAAGTCGGTCCTTCGCTTCAACTTGAATGTTTGACTTGATGTACTGATAGTACTGCAAGTAATCATTTAGATCGGGATTTCCATACTTTCTCTTTGCGTCCTGAATATGCTTGTCAAGCTCGTCGATTTGACCTTGCAATTGAGCAGTTGACTGAAGTCTTTGGACTGATTCGCTAACAAAAGAGTTTAAATCCTTGGTATTGGTGATGTCCAAATTTAACACATTGAGGTTAATCTCTTTCTTAAACGAGTTATCAGTCAACAACTTGCGAACGACGGAATCAGTAGATTGGAAAGAAGTGGGAGCTGATTTTTGGATTGTATATGAAGTAACCACTGGTCTGACTTCAAACAAATCTGGATGGTTGCAGACCTTTCTGAGTTGCATCAAGCAATTGATAATAGATAGGAAATTACCAGATTGAAGGGTTTCCTTGGTTTGAGCCCGAGACATGAATTCATCGTATAAGAATCTCTGTCTTTTGGATAAACGACAGTACACAATATGCTCGTACTTACCTGGCATTTGTTTTTCCACATCCTTTTTCAAACGTCTCAACAAATATGGTCTCAAGACTTGATGCAATCTAGCAACTGTGTTTTTTGTTTCTTCATCTAACTTGCTTGTAGTTTTTTCATTTTCATCAATGATATCAGCGCTTCCATGTAACGCACTTTGTTCTAGAATTTTATCGACGGGCTTACCGAACCACTGTTGGAAATCTTCCAAATTTGCAAAGCCATCAGGCATGGCTTGATCAACTTTCGAAGAGGGCATCAAGAAGTATAACAAGGACCACAATTCAATAAGGTTGTTTTGTAATGGAGTACCTGTCAACAAAAGTCTATTTTCGGTACTGAAGTTAAGTAAAGCTCTCCAACGTGTGGACCTGAAATTTTTAATATTATGAGCTTCATCCAAAATCATGTACTTCCACTTTCTCCGTTTGAAAGATTGATGGTCATGAACCACAAGCTGGTAAGATGTAATGCACACGTGAAAAGCATTGGGAATATTCCAGCCCTTTCTCTTTTGAGCTCTCTGTTGAGGAGTACCGTAATATGTTAATACTTTAAATCCTGGAGCAAATTTTTTGAACTCCATTTCCCAGTTGAGCATGACAGATGTGGGAACAATAATAAGATGTGGTCCCCAAACCTGATGCTCACATGCTAAGTATGACAAGAGTGAAATGGTTTGAATTGTTTTGCCGAGACCCATTTCATCGGCAAGAATTCCATTGGTGTTGTTATTGTAAAGACTCGCAAGCCAATTCAAACCTAGTTTTTGGTAAGGTCTCAACGTACCACGAAGAAGATGAGGAACAGGAACGTCCTTCACCTTTGCACCATTAATTATGACTTCATTTTCAGTTTCAGATTCGGACTTCAAGTCCTTCTCTTCTTCTTCGACCTTCGAATTACCATTTTCAACCTTGACGTCTTCTTCGTCTTCATCCATTACTTCGTCAGATTCACTCTTCACATCCTGTTCGTCACTATCTGTCGTCATGCGATCATCTTCATCAGACTGAGGCTCTTCGAATTCTTCATTTTCTGATTCATTCTCAACGCTTTTAGAGAACAACGACGCTAAACCATTCGGTTTGGTTTCGCTTTCTTCCTCCTCTTCGGCTTCTACCTCACTTTCACTAGTAGAAGCATCTTCATCACTCATGCCTGAACTAGAATCAGAATCCAATGCAGAGTTCTCACCTTGATTGGCTTCTTCTATAATTGCCATTTGGGCCTCGGTGTACTTGCCATTCACTGGCTTAGTATTACCATTGGGTACAGAGCCACCATATAAGGCAGAAAGACCATTGGAGACATCAATGTCTTCTGATTCTGCGTCGGATTCAGAAGCAGACTCATCATCGGAATCTGCTGGAGTAACAGTCATGGATGATGGCTCCACTGATTCCTCCAAGTTTGCATACTTCTTCCGTAATTCGTCAACAGAGAGGTGCATGTCGTTCTCGTTGTGATTTTCATTGACATCTTCATCGGCCTCATCTTCTGATCCTTCACTAGAACTCAAGTTATCGTCGGAATCTAAATTGCTGTTCAGATCGTCGCTTTCTGAATGGTTGGAATCTCTAGGAGCACTTAATTGGGCTTCCAACAACTGGGTCGAGTGTTCCAACATTTGACTCAAATGCTCTCTTCCCTTGATTTGTTTGAGCTCCTCTTCCTTCTGTTGCTGAATGTAAGAGTACACTTTGGCAGCCTGCAGCCATCTCTTCTTGACTGCCTGGACAGCGAGACGACTGAGCTTCTTCAACGTGAGCTCCTTTTCCTTGGCCAATCTCTCCTTTTCACCCTTTTTCTTCTTGAAGTGCTGTTCGATCATTTGGGCGATCTTTCTCGTCCGAAGCTGGTGCTGTTTGCGGGCCTGTTGATGTATCTTGGAGAAGGCCATGCCTTGGGAAACAAAGTGGTCTTGGTAGGTGAGGTTATTGACGGCTCCCTGTATTTTGGGGAGGACCGTTCCGGTCGATCTGAAGGGATCGATGATGCTTTTGGTGTGGGATTGGGGCAAAACGGTTTTTCTGACCTCGATTTTGTCTCCATGCAATTGTAACGTGTTGTCTATCTGGGTTTTCTGGTAGAGTTTCCTCAACAACTCCTCCTGCTGGACCAACAACTGCTCGAACGCCTCGGGAGTGACGAACTCGGTGCCCTCTTCCAAAATGGCGGATTTGAGCTTGGTGTCCAAGAACTGGGCCAAACGCTTTTCCACGGCAGGATCGACGTCCCATTTCTTGGCCGAGCGGATGAGCGTGACGGGTTTGGGGTCGAAAGGCACGATGTTCTGCTTGGACGACGCGAGGGTGCTGTCTGAGGCTGCAGGGTCGGGTTTCCAGCCTGGAATATGCGACGGATGGGTGACCAAGGGAGGAGGCAATGTGAAGCGGATAGACTTCAACTTGTACTTTGTGTTGATGGGATCGTCGTCGTCGTCATCGTCTTCATAAACGTCGCTGTCATTGTCCTGCTCATTTTCATTCTCGTCGTTCTCTTCATTGGCCTCATTCTGTTCACTGTCCGGCACTGGCTCATCCTCCACGTCTGCTTCTGCCTTTACCCTCGATTTCGGCTTCTTGGGCTTCTTGCCATTGGACTTGACCGCCTTCTGTGCCTTTGCCTCCGTCTTGGGCTCCTCCTTGACCCCCCTGACACTATTGATCAAGGCCACCTCTTGGGCCACGCTGAGCTCGTGCACCGCGTCCTTGAAAGGATACTTCTCGAGCAACGCCCTGGCGTTGTCGGCCAAGACCTTCTTCTGGAGGCGCATGGGCATGCTGGAGAGGTCCTGGGACTCGATGGCCTCGTCCCATTGGAGATGGTGGTCTGGCACATTGATGTAGCTTTCGAACAACTCGGGGATGTGGGCGCCGTGGATCGCGGTGGAGAAGTCTGCCGGGGCCCACAGGAGCAACGTCTTGTATTCCTGGAGCTGGAAGAGCTCATTTCGGGCGAGATTGAACCGGGTGATGATGTTGGCCAAACGCGTTTCCTTGTTCTGTGGGACGGTGTGTTTGGGCTTTTTGACATTGGAGGCGGAGGGTTCGGTGGACCGCTTCCGTTTCTGCGGCACGGGGGTTTCTGCCCGTCTTGCAGGTCGTTTCCGGTCTGCCTGAGCCGCCATGGTGGAGTAGTGGAGAAGTGTTGATGATTAGTTGATGTTGAAAAAGCGGGTGTGTGCAGGTCCGATATTAGAGATGGGTGAGGTGAAGAGATGGGTGAAAGAGATGGATTGGATGCAGGGAAGAGGGATGTGTGGATGTGTGGATGTGTGGATTATTGGATGGATGGATTGTTGGATGCAGGGAGGAAGCAAATATAGTCAGTTGTTTACAATTATCGGCTGTGCCGTGTATTACGATAACTTATATATGGCCATAGAACTGGAGACTAGAAGCACAGAACGCCATCACCGCGGACTGCTAGGACGGCAGGTGCTTGGAACGCTGCTAGACGAGTTCCTAGGGGGTTCCTAGGACCATGGATGCGTGGTTGGGCCAAATGGCCGTGGGCACGTAGATTGCTCGGATCACTTGCCAACACAGATGGAGAGCCTAGGCACGGATGAAGTCGGCGTTGGCGGCCTCGTAGGCCTTCTGCTGCGCCGCAATGTCGCCGTCGTTGGGCAACACGCCCAACTCCTGCTCAGCAGTGGTGTCGGGCTTGACCCGGTAGAAGTAGTCGTCCTCGGCGCT
Source organism: Suhomyces bokatorum (assembly GCA_030568615.1). Taxonomy (NCBI): domain Eukaryota; kingdom Fungi; phylum Ascomycota; class Pichiomycetes; order Serinales; family Debaryomycetaceae; genus Suhomyces; species Suhomyces bokatorum. Next base: position 93,156 of record JAJMGI010000021.1, on the reverse strand, counting down.
GCCCGAGCCCAACTCCTTGGCAAGCCCGCCAAAGGGGTAGGATCTGGGCATGGCCGGCTTCTCGGGGTTCAACTGGAAGTACCAGATCGTGGCGCCAAAGCCAAACACAAGCGAGAAGAAGATGGCGTTGTGCTTCAACGCCGTCTTGTCCGACACCGTGTCGAAGTAGTCGGGGGACCACATGTCGTATAAGTCGTCGTCGATGTTCATGGGATCGTTGATGTTTCTTCTATTCTGGGGGTCATCGTACTTGGCGTATGGGTCTTTGGACTGGGCCAACACCGGCTTGGAGTTGGGGTAGTCTGCTATCTCAGGGCGGCTAGGATCAGTCAATGTGATGACACGACCGTCGGACTGGTCGGTGATGGTGGTTCTGGTGGTCAAGTAACGAGCAGCCGGTCTAGCCACGTATCTGCGGGCCAAGCCGAGTCTGGACAACATGGAGAGAGGGATGGTGTTGTTGTTGAAGTAGTGGAGAGTTGAACCAATGAAAAAGAGTGAGAAAAAAAGGTTGGAGTGTGCTTACGTAAGCAGAAACGAGTAGTATGGGCTGGACCGGGCCTGGCACTCTACAGAGACGGCGTGTTCCACTGTGTCCTATTGCAGTATGTTGGAGTTAGTTGCAGTTAGTTGCGGTTAGTTGCGGTTATTTGCAGTTCTATCCTTTTTTGGGCGATTTTGGACAATCTCACCATTTCACCATTTCACCATTTTCACTTATCACCATTTCACCATTTCATTTCTGGAGACATTGGCCATGACGCCATGACTGCCTACACAGCACAGCGATGTATAATACGTGTATTACTATGAAGAGGATGCTCGGACAGCCGCGAATGCAATTATTTGGAGGTCTGGGGCTCGTTGAATTTGAGTTCCTTCAAGGGCGACTTCTCACTGTCAGCAAAGTCTTGCAAGCCTTGGAAGCCTTCGGCGTTGGCGCCAACGTACTTGGCCACGTACCCGATACCCAAGTAGAGCGGAATGAAGGCAAATAACACGCTGGCGTTTCTGTAGTTCCAGTACTCGTGCACAGGAGGTGGGTTTATGTTGAAGTTGTGCTTGTTGGTGAAGGAGCCAGCACTGCTGTGCTCCAATCTCTTGAACACCAATCTGGTACTTCTGAACGATCTGGACAACATGGAGGATACTTTAGGGCCTTGGAAGGGACAGTCCGGGGTGTAGACGCTGAGGTGGAGTGGTTGACTAAGGCCTTGATTTCATTTGTTGATGAAAAATGGTGTAAGAACGACATATGTTTGTGTGCAGGAGGAGATGGGTGGATGTGTCTGGGGACAAGAAGGCGTGGAATAGGGGGAAAGGGTGGAATGGGATGAGTGGTGACGTGGGGGGAGTTTGGCGGAGGAGATTTTGGTGTTTTTTTAGGGTCAAAATGGATATTTGGTAAATTTATTCAGGTGAAGAGGTTCTGAAATGAAGAGGTGAAAATGCCGTAGTGAGCCATAAAATAATCCCAATGGCATCTAGTATGGACTAGAGTGTAGTAAAGAGTAAGTTTGTATCATTTTCCATCTCATTGCGCCCATTGGTGAATTTATAGACTAGTATCTTATAATTAACATCGGTTCTACTAGTGCCAGCAATTGGCCACTACTCTAAACCTTTTCCATCAAATTGTTAGTCAAAAAGACCAATACTAACCATTTGAATCCTCTAAACTACCAATCTGACCCATATCCTCCTTCCTTTCTTCTTTTAACGTCTCTCTTGTAGTCCCATTTGCAACTGACCGTACTGCATACACTCATGCTCTAGAAATTTATTAGACACTTCTACTACAATCTCCATCATGTCCTATTACGGTTCTGGCAACACTTACCGCAAGAGAGGAGGCGGAAATCCATCTGGAGGTCTGAGAGATGGAGCCAGATTTGGAAATCAGGGCCGTTTTGGCGGTTCCCACGGTTCTGGACCCAATAAGTACACCAACCCCAGAAGCAATGGCATCAACAAAGGAGGCAGTTTTCAAGGAGCACAAGGCCGGAAACCATATCAAAACGGAAGAAACAACTACCCTGGGTACACAGGAAGAACCAACAACTACAACCAGGGCAATCCCGGAAGACCAACGGACGAAAACCAGATTTGGATGGGTGATCTAGAGCCTTCATGGACAGAAGACAACATTAGTGAAATCTGGAGCGCTTTTGGCGAGACTCCCGTTGGAGTCAAGATCATGAGAGACAAGTCGGCATCAGCAAAACCTGCCTATTGTTTTGTTACATTCGAAAACCCCGATATCGTGGCCAGAGCCATGCAAAAGAATGGTATGGCCATCCCTAGAAGTTCTCGAGTTTTGAAGCTCAATTTTGCCAGCAGTGGTGGCAATAGGTTTGGTCCCAATAACGCACAGGGTCCCAAGGGCTCAGATGCCGTCAAGAACGAGAACTCCATCTTTGTTGGAGACCTCGGGCCAGATGTCACAGAGCAACTCTTGACTCAAAAATTCAACGAAAAATACCCAAGTCAAGTCAGACAGGTGAAAATTATGGTCGATACAGTAACCAAAGCATCCAAGGGATTTGGGTTTGTGCGGTTCTACTCGGCTGAAGCCCAAAAAAGGTCTCTTAACGAGATGAATGGATTCATAATAGGAAGCCGGCCCATTCGAGTGGGTCCTGCAGCAGGGTCTGCAGCTCAGGTTCCATTGAGTGCTGCAATCAAGTCAGACGCTCCAGATGTATCCAGAATCCAAGTTACTCAAAATCAACCAGCAATGACCCAATGTACTGATCCTCACAATACAAAATTAATAATAAAGGGACTCTCAAAGCGTGTTACAACACAAGATTTGACTGACCATTTCATAAGTTTTGGAGATATTGTCTACACGAAACTTTCAAAGGATTCCAATACAGGGCTTGTTAAATTTCATTTGCGATCGGCAGCAGAACAAGCCGTCCTTTTTATGCATGGTGCCATCATCAATAATTGTAACATTAGAGTCACCTGGGGCAATGAGCTAGACACAAAGACAGATTCAAAATCGTATCAAATGGCCAAAGAAGTGCCTCCTTTCTATGGTCATTTACAGATGTACAATATCAACTTTAAGGAGAACAACTTGAAGAATCCACCAACTGTGGTATATGAGGCTAGCGAGAGATTACCCGTGTCCCATTCGAATGAATTGTACATCAAGTCTAAATTACAACAGCAAAAATACTTAGACCTGGCGATGTATTAATGCAAATGCAGTGCATTAAATACATGGAATTTAATTACACTGGGATTGTATTAATTACACTGGGAGTGTATTGATACACATGCATTTGCATTAATTACTCTGGAAGTGTATTACTTACACTGGGAATTTTATTAATGCACATGGATTTGTGCATTAATTACACTGGGATTGTATTGATACATATGGATTTGTGCATTAATTACATGGTAATTGTATTAATTCACATGGATTTGTGCATTAACTAAACGTGCAATCCTGCATTGATTACACTGGGAATTCTATTAATTACAAATATGACTTGATTAATTACACTGGGATTTCATTAATTACACTAGGAATTGTATTAAATTACAAGTAGGACTTGATTAATTACACGGGATTTCATTAATTACACATTTGTATGTACTTCCTCAGTCATTCCAGGACACTCCGTTTCCATTTCATCCAAGGTTTTGTAGGTGGTCCCACAATAATAGCAGAATAGATGTGCTTCACGGAGATAGAGCAATAAAAGCTCGGTCTTTTCATCAATGTCGTAGGCATCCAGATACTTTCTTCTATTAAGTGAAGTTGAATTTGAATCCTCAACCTGTAGGATTCTTTTCTTGGATATCAACTCTGATCTTGCTAACATTTGTTTCTGGGGGTACTCTCTCCATAATGGATTGACCAGATGTAGATCTTGGTCCTCGTACCATTTTTCGGATTCTCCACTCAATTCAAATGCTATTTTCATGAGATGTTCCACTGTGTGGACTAGTTTCAGGTCCTTTGATTCGGTGGATTTTCGAGAGGTATATTCCTGGGTCTTGGTGGTGGTTATCACTGCATTGGAGCCAATTCCACCCTTATCCGATTTAATAATGACTTCTATGGGAGCTTTTGCAGATTTAGACACTTTCTCCTTTTCCTTTCCTAGCGAATCTCCGATTTTGAAGCCCATTTTCTCCATCATGGCTAGACCTATGGAAGGAGCTTTTCTCTCATAAAGCGGCGTATTTAATGCATCTTCCGGCTCTGTTTTTGGAGAGATCTTTTCAGAAATCGGCTCATCGGGAAGCCTGAACTTCATGTAATCGACCAGACCGACTTCCGAGGCCTCCTGTGCCCCAGAATGTGCATTTTTCAGTGTCTTCTCTATTCCTTTGGGAGTTTCTGCTGAGTCCAGTTTTGACGTCAATTCCTCCGGATTTGGACACTCAAGCGATTCGAGCTTGATCTTCTTCAACTTCGGCACCTTGTGACCCCGAAACGGACGCAGCTCCTCCTCACTACTGCTGCTTTCATCGCTATTTCCAAATACATTGGTCCTCTTCACCATAGTCTAATGCGCACGACCTAAACGCATCAATACATTTATATTTACTTTCCTCTTTACATCAATCATAAGCTCTTCACCCATTCCACACTTTGCCCAGGTGGAACCATCATCAACCAATTCCATCTGATTGATCCTTCCCTTCACATTCCTTATCCACATCTTACAATACCCACATCGCCATGTTGCACAGAAAAGAGACACCCTTCAAGCCGGTGTCCATATCGCGTGTGGGGTCCTCCCTGCAACTAGGCCCCAGTCAGCACTCCATACCGACAACGCCAGTCCATGTATCGTCGTCATTGAACCCAATCCGAAACCTTCCGGTCAATTCCGGCAACTACAGGAGCAAAATCACCAACAAGAGTGAGCTAGACCGTTTCGAGGAATTGCCCATAGTGCACCAGGTGGGCGAGTTCGAGATGCTCTTGGGCCGGCTCTCGACAAACATCTCGTCGTTCAAGGGCGACGGGCTTGTGGCGGACGTCGAAAGCATGATCAAGTTGAACGAGGACTTGAAGACCAAGATCTCCGACCTCCAGAGCCATCGCGAGTTGGGCAAGCAGATCCAGAAGTTGAAGCAGGAAAACGCAGAATTGGACCTGAAATCGAAGCAGATCTTGAAGGAGTTGATTGCAAACAGACAGAGCCTCAAGGAGTTGCCCCGAAAGCCGGCTTCCAAGAAGGTGGTGCCCAACGAGGTGGATGTAGCAGAGGTGTTGAAGTACGCCATGAAGTTGGCCAAATTCACCAAAGCTCCTGTGGCCAACTCCCAGTTCCAAGTACACCCCAATAACTACGTTTGGCCTGCAGAAGATGCCTTGAGAAGAGGAATGCTTGCAGCTAGTTCTTTACAAGAAGACGAGATCATCAAGAGTGAATTAGGAGAAGAGGAAGAAAAGAAAGAGGAGGACACCAAGGACAAGTCGGATTCGCCTGTCAACATCAAAGAGGACGAGAAGGAGGAGGAACAACGTCCAGAATCGACGAGAAGATCTTCGTTTGGAAGTTATGGAGCAGAGCCCAAAGAAGCCCAACAACCCAAGCAAGAGGAATCGGGAGGGTTGGATCTTGACTTGTTTGATCCCGATGATGAGTTTTCCGATTAGAACTGGGGTTCCAGTATGTAATGATATAATGAACATAGAATAATAGTATTATATTGCTCAATTTAGATCTAGAGAGGTAATAATAAACGAACAAAAGCCGATGAAATCTACGGTTTAGATGGAATTATCTGAAAAGCATATTTGATGTAGATGATCATAATGGTACTTCAGATTGAAGATGCTGATTATGATGATAATATTGTTGTGATACTGATATTGGTAGTATGTTTCTAATACTGATAACATTGAGAGTGCTATTTCTGATACTGCAATTGCTAGCACTGAAACTGATGATTAATAGTGGTGTTTCTAATACTGATGATATAAATAGTACTGTTTCTAATACTGATAACATCGAGAGTGCTATTTCTGATGATTATATTGATAGTACTGAAACTGATCGTATTAAGGTACTGTTTCTTCTGATTAAATTGATAGTACTGAAACTGATTGTATTATATATATAGCCCGGTTTTTCTGAACATATTGATAGTACTGAAACTGATCATTAATAGTACTTTTTCTTCTTATCATATTGATAGCTATATCATTATATCAATCAGATTTATAGCACCTTTTCCATTATCTTTCTTTATCTACTATTCATTCTGTATTATTTTATTGATGCTGATGATCATTTATTGATTCTGGTCCAAAGCAGCTTGTCATCTTGTCTTTTAGGAGAATCTAAGTGTTATTTACAGGACTACTTGGACTTGCCAAAGATCTCCTTGGGATGCTTGAAGGTGCCGGTGGCAAAGTCTCCGCCCAAGATACAATCCAACTCCAATTGCTTGGAGTACAATTCGCCGGACTTCAAGTGGTCCTGGACCAACTCGGCCAAACCCTGGATGAAATGGTCGTTTCCGTTCAAAGACTCGGCTCTCTTGACCTTGTGGGGGTTTTCACACTCCTCGGCAAGCTCGATGTCGAGTTCATGCAATGTTTCGATGTGGTCCGAGGTGAAGGCCACGGGAACCAACACCATGCCCTTGACGTCGTCTCTCTTCTCCAACTTCTTGACGATCTTGGCGGTCTGCCCGCCCAACCAAGGCTTGGGGCCCACCTGCGATTGCCACACCAAACGGTAGGGGTTCTTGAAGTTGAGCTTTTCCATGATGGCGTACACGCTGGCGGCGACCTCGGCGGGGTACGAGTCGCCCCGGTTGACGATCTCCATGGGCAACGAGTGGGCGGAGAAGAGAATGACCACATCATCTCTGATTTCCGCGTCGAACTCGTTCAACTTGTCGGTGATGTTCTGGGCGAACGCCTCGACAAAGTGCTTCTGCTTGGGCCATCGGTCAATGATGGACCAGTTGATCTTGCGCTCGGGGTCCACCCTCAAGGTCTGTCTGTACAACTCGTTAACGGAGGAGCCCGAGGTGGAGTAGGAGAACTGGGGATACTGCGAGAACGCCACCGCGCGCTCGACGCCGTCGTCCAACATCTTTTGCAACGTCTCCTCCGTCAAGGGGTTGGCGTATCTGAACGCCACGTAGGGCTTGTGGGGAGCGGTCTCGGGCGAGGTCTTGTCCAAGATCTCGCACACCTTGCCACACTGGTACTCGGACCAGTAGCGAATGGGCGAGCCGCCACCAATCTCGGAGTAGTGTTTCTCGATCTCGGGGGTTCTTCTGGTGGCGATGAACCTGGCAAGGGGCTTCTGGGTCCACTTGCCGAGTGGAATGAGGTCTCCGTCCAGGAACAACCGGAGGAGGAAGTCGTAGGTCTCCTTGACCTTGGAAGGGCCGCCCATGTTCATGAACACCACGCCTGTGCCTTTGGCGGCGGTGGTCGAGGAAGTGAAGCGCACAAAGCTCCTGGACACGGCGTGCTTGAACATGGAGGTCCGTATCATGGTGAATGTGGAAAAGTGGAGGAAAGGTGGAGGAAAAGGAGGGCGATTGGCTTATGGAGACAACAACAATTGGAAGAAGAAGAAGAAGAGGAAGAAAAATGTAGTATCTAAATGTTCCCGTCACAAAAGTGCGAATTATACTTCAAATAATAGATGCGAAAAAAGCCTACAAAATATAGCCATTGATGATCGTTCCAAAGTTGCTATGCAAGTTGCCACCCTAGGGGCGGCTAAATGGACACAGACACGGTGAAATGCAATAAGGGCATGTAGAGCACAGTTTGGGCCGAGGAAAAGGGCAGGAAATCGAGCCATGACGGCCCTATTTTCAGGTAATTTTACAGAGTGAAATTTCCCGCTTCCTGGGCTTCTGTACCGTGGGGTAAATGAGATGGCGATTCAGGTCCTGATTTCTCTTGATTTGGACTGACAGGACGGTGGGAATGGGGCAATTCAGCCTGGAAATAGACCCTGTTCCTGGGATGCTGACAGGACTGGAGGACGTCATAGCAATACAATTACCACGATAGGTAAGCGGGGGCCTGGAGATCTGTTCTAGAATGTTCGACGTTCCTAAATAGCCGGGCTGGATCGGGTATCGTACACCTCCAGTAGTGAAGATATCTACAGTCAGGAGGACGAAGCGATCGTGAAAGGAAGAAGATGCAATTGTAACATTGTAACAGGAACAATGTTAGGAACACACCTGTTTTAGGAACACTGATAGTGTTCCACACTTGCTACATGAAACTTCCCTGAAACTGTTCTTCCGAGTATCTCTCTGTATGTGTTGCGATCAGTTTAGAAAATGCGCATCTTAGTAAGCAAGAAATGGATGCAATGATAGGCCTCAGAAGTGATGTCTGTTTGAAGGATGGATCTCAGGGTTCTCCAAGTTATAGTAAGTTATTTTTGCATGTGCTTTTTTTGGCTAATTGTCTACATCAATTCCATGATAGGGCTAATATTGAAGTCATTCAAATGAACAAAATACGCCATAATTATGATACAATAAATATGTATAATCACACCTAAAAGAGTAATTACCTTCCAAAGCACAGCACCATGTCTATCAGCCAAAGCCCCTGGCGGAACGGATTGACTCTGGTAAAACATGAACTGCTGAGCTCTTACAACTTCATTTCTCTAACTCGTCTTCTTGCTTTCTCTGACTCGTTTTCTTGGTCTCTAACTCGTCTTCTTGCTTTCTCTGACTCGTTTTGTTGGTTTCTCTGACTCGTTTTCTTCGTCTTCTTGGTCTTTAACTCGTCTTCTTAGCCCCCAACTTGTCTTCTTGGCCTCTAACTTGTCTTCTTGGTTTCAAGCTTTTCGACCGTCTCCTCTCGCAAAGTCTCGAGTTCCTTCTTCTGACTGGCAAAAATACCATTGATCTCCTTGGTGAAATTGTTGTAGGCATCTTTGAGGCCCTCGAAATCGTCTTGACTAATAGACGTACGACGAGAGCGGAACGAGCGCCATGCCTCGCCCAATTCTTTGATCTCCTGGCCAATATCTTCCTTATTGACACTCTCCAAAACTTCGATTGGCGGAATACCCAAGATTTCATGATCTTCCTGCTCTTTCTCAAGAATTATACCCACTGCGTTCTTCACGATACCCGTTTCTTGAGAGGTCAATCTGGTCTTGTCAGGACGAGAAGCAGTCTTGCTGCACTCTGGAGCTTGTGGACGAAGAGATGCGAGCCATTTGGTGATGGGCTTGGCATAAGGACCCTTGAACGCAAACATGGTGGCGATGACGACCAAATGGGGCAAAAAGTAGCAGGTAGACCACACGTACAAGGACTTCCTCATGTCTAACACAACGAAGGGTTGCACTGCGTAGCCAAACGCTAATTGGGTCACCAAGAAAGTGACAATATCGTAGTACTTCTTCGATGGAAGCGGAGTCTTGCCATCGCTTGCCATGAAAATAGGACGGAAGTTGCGTCTGTAGAACTTGCCGACTGTTTGGTAAAAGGCACCAAGAACGAAACTCAAGTAGTAGCCAGGACGAGTGCCGTGCCAGAACGCACTGGTAGCGAACGTGAACAACGAGCTCTTGATACCGGGCCCCTTGTTCTTGCGGGCAATCCGCAAGTACACGTAGTTCTTCAACCACTTGTTGGTGTTCATGTTCCAGGCCTCCAAACAGCCTTTGCAGTTCTGTCCCGTCTCGAACGCCCAGGGATCGATATTTTGCACCCGGTTCCATCTGAACTTGCCGGTGACAGGGTCCACGCCGTTGTAGCCAATGCCGCAAAGGATGCATGCACCCTCGGCAATGGACCAGATGGCGTAGTATTTCAACCGGTACGAGAAGCCCAAGGTCCACATGTAGAACATGGCGAACACGAACCCGTGTTCGGCCTGCATTCTGCCGTCCAACACGTAGTCGATGGAGACGTACCTGGCCAGCTGGGTGAAGAGAAACGCCCAGAAGAAGCCCTGGAGCGTCTTTCTCAACGACTCCTTGCCACTGCGAGGAATCCGGCGCTTGGCCTTGCCCGGTCTCTTGTCCTCGGGCACGTCGTCAAACAACGTGGAGTGGATGAACTTGTCGTAGTCGGCGTAGTCGAAGGCGGGGCCCGTCAACAAGGACGCGTAGAAGAACACGTAGCCCACGTAGGGCAACACGTTGGGGTGTTTGCGCAACATGCGGTCCTTGGCGTACGGCGTGAGCAGGTCCACCGGCTGTCCGGCGTCGTGGATGTTCCAGCCAAACGCCGTGAGCTTCATGACCAACACCATCTGGGCGCCGATGATGTCGATCTGCGTGGGGTCGTACTCGTTGAAAAACTGCAGGAGCACATGGTTGTAGGCCAAGTGGCCCATCAAGAAGATGAAGTTGACCCAGGGCATGGCATTGGTGCGCAAGTACCGCGTGATGAAGTAGCATCCAAACGACAGGAAGAGGAGCGTGTTCAAGCCCTCCTTGAGATCCAAGATGCCAAACACGTAGAACGCCGACACCCCGATGTTGTACACGTTCTTGAGCGTGTAGTTGCGATCAGGCAACCGCTTGAACAAGTAGCTGAAGGGGAACGACAAGAGCGCACATATCAACACCTTGAGGTTGGCGGTGTCGATGCCAATGATATCCAGGAGCGTGACGATGTGGTCCTGGATAAACGCAACCATGGTGGGAAAGAAGGGAGTGGTGGTTATGATGGAGCAATTAGCATGGGAAAGTCGGAAGCCAACGTGTGCGAACCGGAATCACAGGACAGTGAGATGGAGGGAATGGAGGGAATGGAGGGAGGGAGGGAAGGGGGGAGGTCCGGGAAGGAGAGGGACGAGGGTTATGGAGGGGGGGAGTGGCCCATTTCGAGGGGTGGTGATGGTGACGGGACTCAATTCCGAGCGATTGGGGTATGGGTGCTGTTCTGTACATTTCGCAGCCGTGGTTGTGGAGGCATCGAATGTTTTGAAAGGAGGTGGCATTGTCTGCAGGTTATGGAAAGTGGACGATACCGTCCTGCCGTGTCAATTCTGTCAATTCGTGCTCATTGCTGTGAATTCAGACACTAACGTCATTGCCGTGTCAATGCAGTTTCAATTTCTTCAATGGTGCTCACTGCCATATCTATTTCATCAATGGTGCTTCCTGTCGTGTCAATTCTATCAATTGTGTCCATTCGTGCTGACTAGCATGTTAATTCCGTCAATAACTTCACGGCAGTATCAATTCCGTCAATAACTTCACGACAGTATCAATTTTGTCAATGACTTCACTGCAGTATCATTCCGTCAATTCGCTCACTACCATTTCATTATATCTATTTGTGCTCATTGACGGGCAGAAACCAACTTGTAGCCCTCTTCCAATGTGGTGGTTATCTTCTCGTTCTTGTAAGGCATCGAGGTCAACACGAACGCAATGTCGTTCCATTGCGCCTCGTCCTGGCACTTGACGAGTCTCACCAAGAGCTTCTCAGCCAACTGCTTCTGGTGCTTCTCCTTCTCTATGAACGAGAGCAAGAACTTAATGATTCTCTTCATGGCCTCCTTGGCCAAAGTGCTGTCGTTGGACAAACCACTGAAAATATCAATGAAACCGTTGTAGATGGCATTGTCCTTGGTGGCCAACTCGGCAAAGAACAATCTACACATATCACTGATACCTTGGTCGGGATTCTCCAAGCACTTGGCCATAGAATGCAATTGTCCCTTCACCTTGACCTGGCCTGCAAGAATAAGGAACGTCACCGTCATGAGACAAGTTCTCTGGACCATGATGTTGGAGTCGTTAAGACGGCGATAAAGGAAATCGGTGCTTTCATCAACAATGTTGTTGAAACAAACCGCCATATCTCCCAAACCAAGAACACAATTACATCTTGTAATTGGGTCGTCGGATTTCTCCATGATGGTAATGAGCAATGGAAGATTTTCCTCACAGTATGCAGAAGAGACACACATGAGCTTTGCCATACACAACACGGCAGATCGCTGTAACACCTTGTTGTCGTAATTCTTATTGTTGGCGCAAATTTCCTTGACTAAAGGTCCAAATCTTGCAAGCAACGAATTCTCTCCATACAAAAGTTCTTTTTCTTTCACATGAATAATGGCGTCAGTAAAATCATCTTCAGAAGTACCTCCAATCATTTCCAATTCGTTGTTGTTATTCTCGTCGTCACTCCCATTGTCATTCTTTTTCTTACTCTCAGCTTCATGCTTTTTCTTTTTAAATTGAGCTTCAAGTTTTTCGAGATGCACAATTGTCTTGATGGCCACATGGCCCACAATAAATAACAACTGGGACAAGGCGATGATTTTAGACTCGCCATCTTTTTGGTTCTTGAACACATTCAATGACTTCTCTCTGATAATTTCAGTACAAACTTCATCTGGCCTTGAAGATGCCTGGAAAATTGCACCGATAGCTTGCTCTGCGACCATGTACCACTCGGCCTTAGAATCGTAAGATAACACAACTTCTTTGAGTTTCATGATCGCCTCGTCTTCTCTCGCTATCTTTACAAACACGGCATCTTTCTTTGAGGTTTGCGGAATAATTCTTTGTAAAGCATTGCAAGAATATTTTGCTAATAACAAATCTTCCTTTCCCATCTCGCCCAATCCAATGTGAAGTATCGCATCAAGTCCTTTGACAATAATTTGATTATCTTCAAACGCAACCATACCTAAAATCATGATAGCACCACGACGTTGCTTCCGAACCACTTCCAAGTTATCATCATCGGTATGTTCGTAACTGTAAATCTGCCACAAAATTTTAATGACTTCCTGATTGATTAACTTCCCAGAGTACATCATACCAAGCAATTTCTCCAACGACGCTAAGTCAGCAATAGAAGCTTCGAAGGTAAGAGAAATCAAATTCTTTGCCACATATGCAGCTTGTTCGATCTTGCTTACTGTCGTTGGCGCAGTCAAGAACAAGTCCTTGTAACAATCAATTAAATGGGCAGGAACTGACTTTCCTTCATCTGAGGAACCTTTCATCCATACTAAATGGAGCATTCGACGAATACCTTCACCAGCATTTTCAATACCATAAGCGTCTGCCATAACCAAGAAATCCATCGAGTCAATAGCTTCATTTCTATTCTTGGAAAATAAAAGCCTCGAGACCACTTCAGTACCAATATGTAATGCTTCGATAAAAGTGACAACATCCTTGTAGTACGTCACCTTTAACTTGGCCCTTATCAAAACATTTCTATCTGGTAGGTTTTCATCCTGTTGAAGCATGGAAGCATTTAATTGATCATAGTCTATGCTGTCTTCCTTTTTGTCGTCCTCATCATTTTCTCCTTCAGCTTCTTTGCTTGCTCGACTAACTGGTTCATCTGTTTCCATATTATCTTCGTCATCTTCGTCACTGCTAACATCATCATTATTCAGTACTGTTTTCTTCTGTTGCTTCTTAGGAGATGAAGGTAAGTAGTCCCTAAGCTCCTTCTCTGCTTCTTTCAACTCTTCCTTCCAGTAGGAGAGCTTCAATTGGGTTCCATTGGCGATGTTAAATTGATGTGTCAAGACCATCTTAGACATCAACTTTATAACATTACGACGTACCAAAGTACTTCTATCATCCAAAGATCTCACACAGAGTAACATCATAACTTGTCTTCTATCAGTGAGCTTGACCTTCAATCCAACTATCTTAGTTAACGCTTGAAAAGCTTTTGTTCTAACGTAAGGATTTTGGTCTAAGAAACGTTCTTGAAGTAAATCCAAAAGACTATCAACTTGTTGATTAATATGATTACTCTCTTCTGAATCATCAGTAGCTGATTTCAAGATATCCACAACAATGTTACCACATGTTTCCACAACAGAACATCTCAAAGTTTGATTACTGTTGTCAAGCAACTGGGAAATACTTGCCATTTGTTTGAGAATTAATCTGGGACTTAACTCGGATAATTTGATGAGAAATTCCGATACAGCCTTTGGTCCATTGGTGTCATTGGAATTGAATTGGGTCTGAGAAATTTCTCTCAAGACCTCCTCTGTCAAAACCATGTAGTCATACTTCACAGCAAGCGTGTGCAAAAGTTCTGCCATGTAGGGTGGCAAATGAAGGTAGTATGTGAGACATTGGATAATTGAATGTTGGATGATGGTGGAATGGCCGTGATACTTCACAGAGACTGAGATGATTGTGAAGATCAATTGCTTTATGGACACGATTTTCATTCTTTCGGGACTTTCCATCAAGTTCATTATGGGTCTGGTAAACAACTCGATGAACAAATCTCTTTCCGGGGTAGTGATAAATATCTTGCTTAGGTCAATTTTCAACACTGTGGTGACGGCGATGAGACAGTCCTCCACTTGCATGCAGTTGGACTTCCATTTGTGCACCGCCTGTGAGTTTGAACTCAGTTTGCGTCCACTCTGGTGGTGATGTTCCTCCTTGCCCAAGAACTTGGTCAAAACAAACGTGAGATAGCCGTACTTTTCGAGGGTGGCCTTGATTTGGTCGATGGAGTCCACAAACTCGCCACTTTCGACAATTCCATGGTACTGGAATGCGATGGTGTTGAAAGAAGACGTGACCAAGTAGGCCAATTGCTTCTGGTGCTTGGAGTCCAAACTGCGGTATCCATGGACCAATTCGATGAGATCTTCCAATAACTCGCCATTGTAGTTGATGGAGTCGGGACTGTTGGCCAAGGAGTCAGTTACCGACTCGAGTTTGTGGTCTATGTCGGTGAATTCCACGGAGTAGTCCTTGTCCACATCGAAGGCGTTAAAGTATGAGGATAAGTTGAAGTCCATGGTATTCTATGGATTTTTCATCAAATTAAACGGAAAAAGTGGGAAAGTTGTCCTTACGACGGTATCTGTTCAAATATGGCAATTTTGGTCTGAAACTGGGCTCGAAAGATAAAATATGTGGATCTGTAGATCCTGATCTATCGATGTTTATGTTAAGACGCGCAAATCCTAAACACAAGTTTGGACACGTGACTCGCTACATGTGACTTTCATCATGTGACATTAGTTCTATACTACAGAGTTGATCTAGTCCTTGAGTTTGGCAAAACCCTTGACTATTGCCTTTTCGGTGCCCATCCGCTCGCCCTCAATGGCTCCAAGCAAGTCCTTCATGGTGACTGAGTTTCCTGACCGAATTTCCCGGAAACGGAGTCCATTGTCGCCTCTGGCCGATATTATTGCGCTTTGCTTGTTCTTGCCATCTTTATCGGCTGGACCCTTGGCCTTATCATTGCCTCCAGCATTGGAAGTCATCCAGGAGTACTTTTTTCTTCCTGGATTCATGGTCATCATGGCTGCCGTGGCATTTGCTGCCCTGTGGAGAGTCTCCTCGGCACCTGCCTTGGAGTTGTCCAGGACAGCTTCAGCTGCATCCAGTGCATTTTTCTCCAATCCAAGTAGCACTCGCTTGGCGACTCTTTTCTCCTCGAGCTCTTTTTGCTTGACTGCGATATCACGAAGACCCTTGGCAAGCTCCGACCTCGAAGCAGCATTGGCAACGTTAGCCTTTTTGTTCTTGAGGTTGGGGGGATTGGGGTTGTTTAAACTAGGAATTCCTCGGCGGCGATGGCGGGACAAAATGACTGTTTTTGTCAACAAACTGGATATCCAGTTCTCACACGCAGAAGACATAAGCTCCAACAACTCGCCATCCTGAAGGAAATTCTGCTGCACGCCATTCTCCTTGGCAATCTTATTCATGAAGGACGCAACGTGGTAAGCATTTAGGAAAACGGGAGGCTTGGTGCCCCGCAAAATCAGTCTCAAGTCGCCGGACAATTCTGATCTTCTGTTCAACTGTTGCTGCATCAAAATGTCTTCTTCCTGTTGCAAGTTGACACCGGCTGCCGCAAGCGCATCGTTCAACTTGGAGGAGTCCTGCTTGGAGTTGTCTCTGTCTTGGGCTGCGCTTACCCTGGAATCGGTGTATGGAAGTGTGGTATGTTGGTATGATTGCGACGACAGCATGATCGAAGACATGGGCCTTGCACTGGGCATCTTAGAGAGAGGGTTGCTGATGGAGCTGGGGATGGTCACGTTGCTGCCACTGTTGAAGTTAGAGTTGGGAAGGGAGCTCGAAACACTAGTGGCGTGGGAAATGGCAGGGGTGGAATTGATACCAGTAAGGGTGGGTCTGGTGTCTGCTATACGGGAATGTTGAGAAAGGTCTACTTCCTTCTTGATTTCTGGCTGTTTGGGAAGGGAAGTGCCGGTCTTAGGCGCCGAGTCTTGTAAGTCGGCAATGGGGTCCGTGTCCAAGAAATTTGCAGGCAAATTGTCGAAATCGAGATCCAAGGTACTCGAGGAGTGAGTCCCTGCGTTAGTAGTGGCGGAATTTCTGGAGAAACTGCCACTTATACCAGGAATGGGTTCGTTCAAGATGTCGTTGAATTGGGCGTCATTTGAGAGGCCCGGTTCGGTTTTCAACTTTTTGGTGTGGGAGTCGTCGAAGGTGTCGTCTTCTGAGGCGCGTTTGGCCTTAGATGGATCAGTACCCGACATGGCTAGACTGGAAAGGAAAGGAGAAGTAGGGAAAGGTGGAAAAGGCGAGAGTGTTGATATTTTTGCGTCACGTGATGCGTGTCACGTGCATCCGCGCACGTGACGCGACATCTCGATGAGCATCAGCACAGAAAATTTGGCCCTTCCTTCCCTCCATCTTTCCACCATGTCCAGCGGATCCAAAGGCGTCGTGACATTCGAGGGTCACCGGAACTTCCGTCTCCGGTTGGTTTTGTCGGTCTTGTCCGGAAAACCCATCAAAATTACCAAGATCCGGTCCAATGACATGAATCCCGGTTTGAAAGACCACGAAGTGTCCTTCCTCCGTTTGCTCGAGGCGGTAACCAACGGATCGCGTATTGAGATCTCCTACACCGGTACCACGGTTGTGTTCAACCCAGGAATCATCATTGGCGGCGAGTTGACGCACAACTGTCCGATCAACAAGCCTGTGGGCTATTTCATCGAGCCCATGTTGTACTTGGCTCCCTTCTCCAAGAAGAAGTTTTCCATCATTTTCAAAGGCATAACGGCATCCGACAAGACCAGGGACGCCGGTCTCGAGTCCATCAAGTGGGGCTTGTTGGCGGTGATGGAGAAGTTCGGAGTGCGAGAGGCTTCCATCAACATCTTGAAGAGAGGCTCTCCTCCCTTGGGAGGAGGCGAGGTCCATTTCATGTGCAACTCGCTCATTGCACAGCCCTTGACCATCCATGCCCTTGAGGCGCCCAAGTTTTCCGCCATCAGAGGCGTGGCCTACTGCACCCGAGTGTCGCCTTCTGTGGTCAATAGAATCATCGACAGTGCCAGAAAGGTCTTGAGACCCACGGGTGTGGAGGTCAATATCACCGCCGACGTGTGGAGAGGCGAGTCTGCAGGCGCCTCGCCTGGTTTCGGAGTCACTTTGGTGGCAGAACTGAAGAAGGGATGGAGAATCTTGGCCGAAGGTGTGGGCTCTCCAGGCTCGTTGCCTGAAGACTTGGGGGAACGGGTGGCATATGAGTTGCTTGACGAGTTGAGCAAGAGCTGTGTGGTAGGAAGAAATCAAATCCTCTTGAGTTTGGTCTACATGACGATCGGAAAGGAAGACATCGGAAGATTGAAGCTCCACAAGGACCAGATCGACGACGAGTTTGTGTGGGCATTGAGAGATATCAAAGCGGTGTTTGACACCGAGGTCTTCTTGAAGGACGGAGCCGAAGAACCCATTCCTGGCGAAGAAAACTACATGACGGCAACCATCAAGGGTATTGGATTCACTGCCGCTTCGAAGAAAATAGCATAATGTATAGTAGTAAACGTTTTTCTATTGAATAGAGAATGACACTGATCAGAGGTTTCTGTTTCTAGAATGTCACTGATCAGAGGAGTCTGTTTCCAGAATGATCAAAGGATTCTTCCAGAATGAGATTGATCAAAGGATTCTTCCAGAATGACACTGAACAGTGAATTCGTTTCCAGAATGAACCCAATCCAGTACTTCATCTCTACCAGAACGAACACCATCCGATCCAGTGCTGGCAAAGGTTCTCCACGCTTGTAGCTTGCTGGATCAATTTGTCCACTTGGGTTGGAACGTCCAACCCTCTCAACTTCTTAATGTCGTTACCTGTGAGTTTGTCTGTAATTCTCTTGAGAACGAGGGCAGCTCTAGCATTTCTAATTTCAAGCTCGTTTTGCTTGGTCAATCTTGCTGCTTCTTGCTCGTCGATTTGGCCCCTTCTCAACAATTCGACCGTGTTGACTTGGGGAACCTTCAAACCTGTAGCTTCTGCCACGGCCTTGGTTGGGAAATCAAAGCCCCAGTTGATCAATGGATCATACGCAAAGGCTTCCAAAATAGCCATCAAAGATTCCTTATTATCTCTCAACACTCTCATCACATGTTCACAAGTGATTCGGAACGATCCCTCGATTCCACTGACTTCCATGGCATAGTTCAACATTCTAGTCAATCTAAATGGCACCTTCTCGGGATATTTTTCTCTCAAGATAGCAGCTTCGAAACAATCACCAAAATCAATATGGACCACTTTTCCAGTAATTCTGTCAAGCATCAAGTTGGAGGGGTGACGATCACCTAATCCGAGAATATAACCAACCATAGACATGACAGCCAACGATCTTGTGTACGTTGTACGACGATCTAACCAAGCTTCGGAAGATTTCGATTTTAACCACAACACCTTGTACAAATCTTGTCCTCTGGTATTGTCCAATGCTCCAGTGAATACCTCCACCTTCTGTAACAAGGTCAAGCTGTCGTAATCTGGAGCCATTTGAAGAATAATTCTGTGCTCGATATTGAGCAAAATCTTTCTGGATTCACGGTACTCCTTAATCAAGACGTGGAAAGTATCACTATTAGGCACCCACCCCAAAAGACCAACCTTTGGCGATAATGGAATTGCAGGATATTGCTGGATATCCAAGTGCCTCTTGAAACATTCTGGGTCGTTCGTCAACAATGTGTTCACCAAACCAAACAATTGCATAACCAAATTGTCTTGTCTAATATCTTCGTGACCCTTCAAGGCATATTCGTAGTCCTTTCCGTCACTTCCCTTACACGACAAATTTCTGGGTCTTTGTTTGGAAGAAATGACAGAGAACGTAGGCTCAAACCTCACAATGCTAATAACAGGTTTACCTGCTTGGTAAGTTCCTGGAACAGCCAAATCCAAATCACGGGCTTCTTCCAATTTTGGAGAAACATATTGCAATTCCAAACTTTGAAGTTGGGGCAATTGACGACTGATACGACGGAAAACGTTATAGTAGATATCCCAGGCCTGGTTCAAATTGGTGATGTCCTTTGTAGTTCTGTAGTTCAACACCCATTCATAGGCATCAGCTAATTCTCTACCAAATGTAGTAGTGAAAGCAGATTCTCTCATAGTTTCTGGCCCCTTTTGAAGCATTTGATGAAGTGGCTCTAACACAGCGTACATCTTTTCGGTGTTGTGTTCTCCAAAGAATAATCTCGAGGCATCTTCTAAACCTTCATACCACTGCTCGTGCCATAACACAGCCACACGGATTAATTCATAACTCACGAGTTCGGCTTGATCCACCAAGTTAGACGAGTGGACTCTCATCTTCTCGATGATCGATTCAGCCGCCTTTCTTCTGTTCGAAGACTCTGACGTAACAGCAACAGCCAAAGGATAGACCAAAGCTTGTGGATGTGCCTTACCTAAATCTGCCAAAAGACCAAACAAAGAAGAACTGACAATTTGATTTGGTTGATGGATTCTGGAAATCAACTGAGGCACAACTTCCAACCACTTGTCAATCTTGACCATGTTAAAACCTTCATTCATTGCTTGTGCAGCTTCGGGTATACCACCGAATTTGAACCAAAGAGTAAGCAATCTCAACGTATCTTGCAAAGAGTTGGAATTCGACAATGCAATCGAATGGAAGAATCCCTTGATCGAAGGGATAACGTGACGCTGCACTGCTTCCATGGGAATCATATTCGCAGGCTGGTTTGCAATCTTCTTTGGATCTTCTTCACCAGACAATTTCACTTGCTCGTTTTGCTCCATTACTTCTGCCTGTTTGTATTCATTTTGGTTGGAAGTGAAAAGAGAAATGACTTCAAAGTTGGCCAAGGCCCAGTTGTGCCAGGCTTTGTACCACTTGTTATCGAAGTGAGTGGCCAAAAGGTAAGCTCCCAAAATAATTTCGGAAGTCTCTGTTCTCCAATTGCTGTTCAAGGCAATTTGCCATTCACCTTGCTTCAAGAAACATCTTGCTAGTAATTTGGTGTAATCCTCGACATGCTTAGGGATTCCAGGACCTTCAGAAGGAAGTGGTTGTGTGATCAAATCGTTTGGATTCAATCCCAAATCCTGTGACATTCTGGTAGTGAAATCCACCAAGTGTCTCAAAGCTTCCTTTTGTTGGCCCTTGGCCCACATGTACTTCAATTGTGCATACACAACCTGTGGAGGAGCACGAGAAGGATTTTCTGGTGAGCCTTCCTCGAGCAAAGAATTCAAAGACTTTTCGGCCAAGTTCAACCTGCCGGACTTACGGCATAAGTTAGCAAACTTAATCCACATGTCCATGTCCTGTTTAGGCTTGATAACCAAGGCACGGACTTTCAACATTCTTTGCCAAATATCAACGTTTCTTTGACATCCTAAAAGTCTTGTATTCCATGTTTTTCTCATCACGACCCTCTTTTCTGAACCTTGAGGTAAGCATTTGTACTTGATGATCTCTTCTAATTCGGCCAACATCTGCACTCTAACCACAACACCATATGCTCTGGTATAACTTTCACTGACCAATGCGGTGATTTCGGTAACCAATAAGTCACGGGCCTTCAAAATATGATCGGAGGCATCATCAAAATTGTTTCTGTGAAGTGACAAAATAGCGTTGAAGAATGCCTTGTCTGGAGATTCGGATTTCATTACCTTAATGCAAGAGTCCATGCGGTCCCATTGTCCCAAACCCCAGGCTGCAGCTGCAGCTAAAGGTGCAACGCTTCTCTTGATTTCAGCGGAAGAATTGTCCCATTTACTTCTTGCTAATTCAGATAATTGTTCCCATTCACCTAAGGCGTGCAAACATCTCATCTTACCCATGGTAATTTCCATGTTATTAGGCTCGATCTTTTCTCTTTCGTTGTATGCTCTCAAGGCATCATCCCATCTTTGTAATTTCTCGTACCAAGTTTCTTTCAATTGTAAATCATGGTGCAATTGTGCGTGTTTCAAAATACCAATTGCAGCATCAGATTGTTGAAGTTGGTTATTGATACTAATCAAAGACTCAATAGTAGGCGTGGTTGGCTCCTCATAAAATTCTAATTCCTTGTAGTGCAATGCCTTGGCATATGCATGACATCTTTGTGCATATTGACCCAACGTGGTGATAGCAATTGGTAATGACTTATCATCATGCTCCATGAATTCAGCCAAGTTAAGCAAAATTTGGTGGATTTCAGGTGGATTATTGGGAGAAGACAAGGCAATGCAGAAAGATTGAACAAGTTCTTCTTGATGCTGAGAATACAACTCACTCCAACAACTGACAAAACTAGCATTAAACAAGTCTTTCGCTAAAGGATAGTAATCAGAAGCTAATCCAGCACAAGCCCTAATTGCATGACTAGGACTTTGCTTCAAGAGCTCTTTGCTCAATCTTCCAATCCATTCTTGCCAATCTTCCTTGCTTCTTCTCTGACTCGAGTCCCAGGCTGCCTTCAAAGCAGCTTGGTTAACTGGCAATTTCTTTGAAGGCATATCCACTTCAGGAATGTCCAAATGATGCAGGTGGGTATCGTAATCTTTATAGATATCAAGGAATGGTGGTAAAGGATCTCCGCTAATAAGTTTGTTGATCAACTGCTCAAACCTGGGAGCATGAAT
Organism: Suhomyces bokatorum; assembly: GCA_030568615.1. NCBI lineage: Eukaryota > Fungi > Ascomycota > Pichiomycetes > Serinales > Debaryomycetaceae > Suhomyces > Suhomyces bokatorum. The sequence goes on along the minus strand of JAJMGI010000021.1, from coordinate 71,295 downwards.
CTTCTGTTGAATCAAGACCTTCTTTATCACTGGAATAAATACACTGAACTCGGTTCCAAGCTGATGAAGTAAGAAACTGAGAGTATTCATAGCAGCAACTTTGAGATCATCATTTCCTTGTCTCAATACTCTCAAGATAGGATGAATAATTCTAGATGCCATATCGTTCAACAAGACATTCTTGGAGAGTCTTCCAATTGTCTCAATTGCAGCCTTTCTCAAGATAAGTGGTCCAACTTCGAACATCTTCACGACTGCTGGAACAATAATATGAACATACTCTTCGATATTGCCTCCGAAAATAACAAAAGCCTTGAAAACATGAAGAGAAGGCTCTCTCTTTGCCGACTTGTCATCTTCAAATACTTCTAACATCAATGTCAACACATCAGGTAAGTACATCTTAAATTCACCTTCCAATGCTCTCGACACGGACTCGATTAAACTGATAATTATGACTTGCAAATTCAGTTGAGATTGAACATTGAAAAACTCTTTGATAACTTCAAAGATTTCAGCCAAAAATGGACGAATATGGTGCTTCACAATTAAAATCAACGCTCCCAACTGTTGGAAGTAGAACTTCAACATGGAAGGCGGACAAGTGTGCATGACATTAATGATTCCTGGAATAATTTGAGGCAAAAACGAAACACATCTTAAGCCCAACGTTTGGAAAATATACATGATAGCTTGAATCACCTTTGTGTGGTGGGCACTCAATGATGGATCTTTCAAAATTTTCATCAAGTTTGTGATTGCAACTGTTGGATAGTATTCATCATTGGAAGGAGACATACCTTGCATCAACAAGGCAACATCAACAGGAGGGGCATTTTGTTCAACTGGAATGCTTTTTGAATGTTGTTCAACCTCACGGTGCTTGTAAGGATCTAAGGCACCCAAAATTCCTAAGAGTCTTACTGTTTCTCTTCTGATTTGGGGTGAAGTTTCCAGCTTCAAAATTCTAACCAACATTCCAAGTAATTGTGGATAATCTAACAATGGTTGAATGACGTAACCTGATGAGCTGGCTAATTGACCTAATGTCTTCAAAGCAGCATCTCTTTTGTAAGATGAACTTTGATCTTGGAAGGTTTCCAAAAGAACTGGCATTAAGTCTGTAAGAAAAGGTTGTAAATCCTCACCACCAACTACTGCAACTTCTCCCAAACAATTAATGGCACTGGATGATACAGATGGACTAAGATCTTTGGCTTTGGATAACAATGATTCCACTATTGGTTTGACATATGGTCTTGTTAATTCTTTCGAGTTGCTGATTAATAATGACAATAAGGTAGCGTTTTCTTCCTTTTTCCGACTTGTAGTAGCATACTCAAGTCTAGATAAAAGTTGAATGAGTGTTTTTCTCAATGATGGTACAATGTAAGCAGGATTTATTGACGATAATCTTCCCAAAATCTTAACTGCTGTCTTTCTTATGCTGAAAACTTCATCATTTAATGCAATGAAAAGAAGTCTAACATTGTCTGCCTGAGACAATTGGGGGTCAAAATTTCCGGCATTGGCCAAACAATTCAAACCTTCAAGTCTTATTTCAGGAATTGGGTCAGATATCGAAACAGATAACAATTTATCCAATACCTCATTCACCGCATTCAAGGCATTCACACTTGTTTGCTGGCAAATTGGGTCCTTGATGAAAATCTCACACGAAGTCACGGCAGCAACTTGACGAACCTTTCCATTGGTATGCTCCAAGTAGGTAATCGTACAATATCTGACAAATTCATTGAGGAGATAATTCTCAAACTTAAAAAAGGCCAACATTTTCAAAGCCAGAATAAGAATAGCACTATCCAAGTGTTCATATGAATCTTGATTGGCCAAAATGCTATTGATACTCATTCCAGTATCTCTGGAAATCATGATAAGTCTGTAATCCCTTGCTAAAGATTCGTTCATTTTTATGGATCCATATGGTGATCCTGGAGGCTGGAACGATTTTCCTGAGAGAACCAAACTCAACAAATTCAAAAGCTTCAGATTTATGAGGTTAGTCAAAGATGGGATGTTATGAATCAACGTTTGGAGCACATCTTGCATATGCTTTGATAATGAGCAATTGGTGAACATCATATCCAATATATCTCTTTGTAAGTGTTTTGTCAATGCAGGGCCAACGGCGATAGATAATTTGCCAATGCAGTCGAATATAGCTGGTTCCGTGTCCATTCTGCTTGCTCTATACTTTGAGGCGCTGGAGGAGGATGTGGAAATGGAATTGAGTCCCGAAACATTTGGGCTTGGAGAATCGCTGATGACTGCGTTCACCAAGATCAGCTGCACAGTCGAGTTTGTTGGATACGAGAGGCCCTCTCTGATATTGTCCAAAATAGCGTCCAAGTAGGTAGCCATCTGATTGCCCACCTCCAATGAAATCAAGCCAATGCTTTTGAAAATTGCACTTTTATCGGAATTGGCAGTTTCGTTATGCTGATTCTTGTACTTCTTCAATTGAGACAAGTAGTAGTAAAGAGTTCTGTGGAGGTACTTCTCAACAAACAACTCGGTGTTGACTCTGCAGAGCAATGGGAATATATTGGTGAGCTCCTGTCTGATGATGGACATTTTGTGGTGCTTGTAAAGAATGACGTTCTCGTAGATTTGTTCAAACTTGGAGTAGACGTATGCGTCCTTGTGGTATTTGATGAGCTCGCGGTATACCAAGAGGGAGCCGTGTATGCTCTCGGAGGTGCTGGCCGAGGTGGAAGTGATGAGGTTATACGTGGCATTGGATTGTGCGTTGCTGGCAACCTCGCCGTTTTCGGTGACTTCGTGATCATTGAGTAACTTGGAGGCCAGGTCGATCAACTTCTTCACCCAGTAATTCCGGGCATTGATGTCTCTATCGTACATGATCTTCATGCATTTTTCTAGGGTGATTGCAGCGTCCTTGCGGATAATGAGCTTGCTTTCTCTCAAGGGGATCCACAAGTGGTCCAAAATCTGGCTGATGAAGCTGAAAAGCAACGTGGGGGCGTTATCAGCCAACGAGTTGATGATAAGGATGGCGGCGTGCCTTCTGTTCTCGTGTTGCTTGTTGTCGCTTTGGAGCCATTCTATGGCTCTCTTGGCCTCGAAATCCACAAAGTCGCCCGTCAATGTGCCTCCAGGCGTGGCCAACTTACCCAAGGTCTGGGTGGCGGCCTTCATGATGACGAGATCGTTGGACAAAATGAGGGAGCCCAAGTAGTTGGAGAAACGGGCAGTCTTGGTGGCATTCTCCTCTCCGACGCCCGAATCAAAGTCGATCAATGCATTCATGGCGGCAATGCCGCCAAGCTTCTCCGATTGCTCCTTGCCGTGCAACAACTCGAAGATGGTCTTGTTGATGTCATTGTTGTATCGATTGAACTGCTCCGACGACAAGTCTCTGGCGATGGTTTCCAGGTAGTTTCGGAGTTCCAACGCGTAGGTGTTGCGCTCCTCTTCCTTGGACGACTTCAATCCATTGAAGATCTGGGTCAATGCCACTCCGTCCACCACTTGTTGAGTAGAAGACATTTGGAGGTATGTGCTATAAGTATGAGTTGTGGGTGTTTTTGAATGCGGATTTTGCGGGCAATTCAACAGTTGGGAAGATGGATCGTGTCCTCGGGACACAAATAACAGCGGGGGTACCGAGGTGCTTTCTTTTTTCGATTAGAATGGTGTAGATATGGGTCAGCCTATCTGGTGAAATATATGGTGTTTGCCCGCGCACGACCACTATAATGTTGGATAAGAATGGGTAGAGATATGGTGAACATGTACTAGTGAATTGATAGTAATGGTTATAATTGGATGACTTCCTTGGATGGGAAAGTTCGTGTAATTGACTAGTTATAATGTATTGACTAGTCATAGTGAAATGACTAGTTGTAGTGAATTGACTTGATACAATTAATTGACTAGTTATAGTGAATTAACTATTTGCAATAAATTGACTAGTCATAGTGAATTGACTAGTTATAATGTATTGGCTATTTGCAATAAATTTACTAGTTATATTGTATTGACTAGTTATAGTGAATTGACTAGTTATAGTGAATTGACTAGTTATAGTGTATACTAGTAATAATCTATTGACTAGTTATAGTGATAGTCACAGTTGTATATGAATAGCTACAGTGACTAGTTACAATTCTGACATATTCGTGTATCATTGGTGTATTTTGGGGTGTGCATCTATGGCACGGAAAACAAACTGAAGTTTCTAACAATACTGGGTCCATATTCGTCGTAGTCACTCTTGGTGTAACAATAGGACTTGAACTCCGCGGTCTGGGCCAACAACGAGCCTCCAAACCACACGGCATTCCGCTGTCTCTTGTGCGAAATCACCTGGACATCCACTCCGGTACTCTTGACGCCGCTCAATCTCTCGCTCAACTCGATTCTCTCGTTGACCAAGCCCTTCAAGTCCTTCTGCAATCTTCTGCCGAAGTCCTTGAACATGGTCGATCCTCCGGACAACACAATGTTCTTGTAGAGCTTCTTACGCACGTCGATGGGCGACGACTGGATCACCTGGTCCACCACGGTGGGCAAGGGCGTCAAGTAGTCGCTGGAGGCGATCTCCGGGTTGAAGAAGATCTCGGGTGCCAAGAATCTCTCGTAACCCACGTCCACGGTGGTGTTTCTGGACTTGTCGGTGTACTCCACGATGTATTGGGCAAACTTCTCTTCGGGGTACTGGTCGAACTTGCGGAACTCCTTGACAATGTCAGGACATACGTAGCAGAACTGCTGCTTGATCTTCTCTGCCGTCTGCAAGGAGGTGTCGGACTCACCACGGTCTCTCAATACCTGTTGGATGAACGAGGTGATGTCTCTGCCGGCCAATGGGATGTTCTTGATGGCGGTGCCGATGACGTAGCCTTCGGCCACGGGAATGACGTGGGTCACACCGTCACCACTGTCGATCACAGTACCGGTCAAGGATCTGTCCTGGACCTTGGACGACGTCCAGGACGCCGCAAGGGCCAACACGGCCTGGACGGCGATGTATAAACCCGCGCAGTTGAACGACTCGAACATGATCTCGGCCGTGCTCTCTCTGTTCTCGGGCGGGTTCAATGGAGGCTCGGTCATCAAAAAGTAGTGGTCTTCCGGCTCGCACCGCAAGTACTTGAAGATGGAGTTCTCCCAGAACCGCTCCATGTGGTCCCAGTCCTCGATCTGTCCGTGCTTGATAGGATATGAGAGATTGTAGTTGGGGCCATTGGCGGCATTGAGCGCCTCGTCGCCGATGAAGAAGTCCAAGTCTTCGAGTCCTCTCTTGGACGACAAGAACGAAGCGGATCCTCCGCTGGTGGATTTGGTTGTTTTGGACGAGGTGGTGGCGGTAGCGATTGCGGTAGGAAACACGAACGAGGGCGAATCATTGCCGGCAAAACCCAACTTGGTCAATCCTGTACCGTTGTCCATGACAACGGCGGGGGTTCCCATACTAGCCATGATGAAAGAGGTTGAATTGGATGGTTAGGGGAAGGAGTAAGTGATGGTTGTAAAAAGGAGTTGAGTAAAGTTGAAATGGTGAAAGTGGGCGGTGCACGACTTGGAGAGTATGGGGAGACTGAAGGTGAAAAGGGACAAAGTGGGATGGAATAGGAAGAAATGGATGGTAGAACGAGTGGTTGCTGGCGCATGTGATGTGGTTAGATATTGGTGGTTTCAGTTCTGCAATTGATGTAAATTGGAATTAGTTGTGTTGGTGTTTGTGAGTTGACCTCACTGTATGATTATATGTATTTAGTATGGGGATTGTAGAACTAGTAAACTAGTGGTATATTCTAATAATTAGAGACTTATCTAGTACAATTGAATGAAGTGGCTGGATACGTGCAATTTTGGTTTTTTAGCTGCTCTAGTTTTAGTGGTTTATTAATTTTGATGGTATTTTGCATTTTCATGAAATTATCTGGTACAAAATCGATCCGGTGATTCCAATGTGAACTAGTTTAATTACATAGAATATGAAGTATTAAATTCCTGACATGGCAATATAGCTGAATTGTCGTTTTTAGTTCGAATTGAGGTTTAATTGAGGTGTTTCTGCAAGAAATACTATTTCAAGCTCCTTACAAGATCAAAAAATTGCAGTTGAAATGGCATATTGCTCCATAATTGCAAAATACATGCTCAGTCAATCCAAGCTCTGAATCTTCCTGTTTAGTCTGAATCTTTCTGTTTAGTCTGAATCTTCCTCTTTAGTCTGAATCTTCCTCTTTCAATCTGAACCTTCCTCTTTCAATCTGAACCCTCTTACAGTCTGAATCTCCCTTCAGTCTTCTCTTTCAGTGTAATAGTGGTGTATTCTATATAAAATACCTAGTGGGGTATCCTACAAAGCCAACCTCATCGGCTCTAATATATGCAGATCAGTACTCGTCCTTGCCACTGATAATCACATCGTTGATTTTCAAGATCATTCTGGTCAACTGGGTAGCCAACAACAATTGTTGCTTCTTTCCAATCAATGGGTCTATCACGAATAATTCCTTCATATCGTTGGTGCCCTTGCCAAGACAATCCACACCCAAGAACGACGATTTCTCGATCGCTTGCTTGGCCTTCAAGCTGGACAAGGTATCAATTGGGTCCAAGCCAGAGTTTTCGGCCAAGGTCATGATGATGGAGTCCAAGGCAGCGGAGAACGCTCTGAACGCGTACTGATCTATACCCTTTTGTCTGTCGGCAGCCTCGGAAACAGCCAACGAACAAGTCAACTCGGCGGCACCTCCACCGTAAACCACTCTGTTGTCTCTGACCAAGTTACGCACCACACAAATAGAGTCATGTAAGGCTCTGACACCTTCGTCAGCAATCATATCGTTGGATCCTCTGATGAAACAGGTGACGGACTTGGTATTCGAACAACCCTCGACCACCAACATTCTGTCTCTGGTGGTACCGAACTCCAATTCCTTGATGGACTTGGCGGTACCCAACTTCTCGGGTGTCAAGTCCTCGAATCTAGGCACAATACGACCATTGGTGGCGATGGCCAACAATTCCAATTCGGAACCACCGATCCATCTGATGGCGTTCAAGCCATTGGCCAACAACAAGTGGTTGGCTTCGTCGTCGAAACCCCATTGACAAGCAACGACGTTGGCGCCGGAGTTCTTGATACAGTCTATCATCTCTTGGAATTTCGTTTGCTCGTACTCTTGCAATACTCTGAACTCGTCGGCGGTGGAAATCTCCAACTTGTGCTTGGTCTTGGGCTTGGGGGGTTCCAAAGGACACGTTAAGATGGCAATCTTGCAGTCCTCGATTTCCTTTGGCATTTGCGAGTGCGAGAAGTCCTTCTCCAACAAGACACCCTTGATGAGCGACGAGTCTTCAAGAGAACCACCCACCTTCTTCTCCATCTTGATCAACTCGAAGTCGACATCCTTTCTTTCGAAGTCGGCCACCGACAACACCGCGTCCACGGCCATCTGGGCAAACTGGTCGTGGCTCTTGGAAACGATCTTGGAGCCCAAGGAGGTCTTGGCGGCCCTCAAAAGGTTGGGGTCCGAAGCGTCGGGGGTGATCTGGATCTCGTCCGCCACATTGTCCAATCTCTCGATGGCAATCTTGCACGCCTCGTCGAACCCGTTGGCGATCTTGATGGGATGGATGCCCTTTTCGATCAATTCCAACGCCTGGTCCAACAACGCGCCGGCAATGACCACCACTCCCGTGGTTCCGTCTCCAATCTCGTCGTCCTGGGACCTGGACAATTGCACCAACATCTTGGCAATCTCGTTGTCCAAGTCCATCTGAGACAAAATGGTGGCACCGTCGTTGGTGATAGTGATTTCTCCGTCCTGACTGATCAAGATTTTGTCCAAACCTCTGGGCCCTAACGACGTTTTCACGATGGAGGCCACTGATCTAGCCGCCAATATATGGGACTTGGTGGCTTCGAGTCCGTGCTTTCTCTGCTTTTTACCTTGGTCTCTAACAATGATAAAGGGCCTTCCCATCTCGTCTTGGGCCACGATTGCGTTGGATAAGTCGGGCATTCCCGCCTGTTGAGCTGCCATGGTGAAGTAGAGATTATTGAAGGTGTTTCCAAAATTTTATGTAGAGGGGCGTGCGCAGTTCAGAAGAAAAGAGAACAGAGTGAAGGGAATAGAGGGGAGGATAGAAGGGGGAAATGTAGTGGTGGGATTGTGGAGCATGTACTGGAAATAGAATAGAGCTGTCGGGAGGCAGAAGAAGGGGGAAGGCTACTTGGTGGGAGAAGTGGTGGGACTATATTACGTACTCGCTTACTAATTGCAGGTGACGGCAGTACTGGAAGTGCTGGAAGCGTGGTTTAGAGGTTCTTAGGCTCTTGCCTAACTTTTCACTTCATCGCTTTTATAATTATTGTTTTTCTTCTCGTATTGTGGACTTTTTGGTCCTATTAAATTGTGTATCTTGCAGTATTTACTTGAGCCAATCCACATGCTCAATTGTATCCTTCTGATGCGACATCTGAGACCTTTCCCTCTTCTAGGATCCTTTAGGTGGATGTGTAATCATAAAGGCGCGACTCTATTCTCCGAACTACGGGAACTGTCAATATTCCATACAAATTGACAATATGAACCAGAATACACCACAATTACTCTTCTATCCATTCTTACATTGTCAGAACCTCTTTCCTCCAATTTTCATCTATTTTTCATCTATTTTTCACAACTTTTCACTGCTTTTCATCAATTTTTCACTTCTTTTCACTCTTTTCACAACTTCAGGGTTGCTCATTTGCACCCAGGACCACTCCATGTAATCCAAAAGTTTAAACTATCGTTTTCGGCCCATCCACCTGGTCCTTCTTCTCCTATCCACAATTCCCATTCTACTTCCCTTTTGCTCTAATCGAGTTATACTTCTCTGTCTCCTAGATCGCGATGATTGCGCACTTCCTGACACTTTCTGACACTTTCTGATACTTCCTGACCCACTTTCAGACACTTCCTGACACTTCCTGACACTTCCTGACATTCCCGACTCCTACAGTCTCCACTCCTCTGACTCTATCCCCTTACATCGTATTCTCCTGCCCGTTGCACGTGGCAAGCTTGTGGACCACCTCACTCCATTTATCTAAAACATCCGCGAAAAAAATTCGATGAGTATACCCATCACCATGAGTGAAGTCACCGACATCGACAACGCCAGCTTGGACCAGTTGAGAGACATCTTGATCAATAAGGACGGCTCGGTCTCCTTGGCCAGCCGGTTCAGAGCGTTGTTCAACTTGAAGAGCATTGGCTCGGAAACCGAGGACAAGCCCGAGGTCACCAAGGCCATCGACTACATTGCCGAATGCTTCAAGGACGACTCCGAGTTGTTGAAGCACGAGGTTGCCTACGTGTTGGGCCAGACCCACAACTTGCATGCGGCGCCATTTTTGAGAGAGGTGTTGAAGGACACCAACCAGCAGTGCATGGTCAGACACGAGGCAGCCGAGGCCTTGGGTGCCTTGGGTGACAAGGACTCCATGGACTTGCTCCAGGAGTACTTTGTCAACGACCCCTTGTTGGAGATCAGACAGACGTGTGAGTTGGCCATCGAAAGAATCAAGTGGGAGAACTCGGAGAAGGCCAAGACCGAGGTGTTGGAGAAGTCCGCCTACACCTCCATCGACCCAGCCCCTCCGTTGGCCACCGACCAGGTGGCCAAGGTCGACAAGTTGCAGCACATCTTGAACGACCAGCAAGTGCCTTTGTTCGAGAGATACAGAGCCATGTTCCGCTTGAGAGACTTGGGCACCGACGAGGCCTGTTTGGCGTTGGCCACGGGTTTCGACGACCCTTCGGCCTTGTTCAAGCACGAAATCGCCTACGTGTTCGGCCAGTTGTGCAACCCCGTCACCGTGCCCTCGTTGATCAAGGTGTTGGGCACCGAGACCGAAGCTGCCATGGTCAGACACGAGGCAGCCGAGGCATTGGGCTCCATTGCCACCGACGAGTGCTTGCCAGTGTTGCAGTCGTACCTCAACGACAAGGACCAGGTGGTCCGTGACTCCGCGGTGGTGGCGTTGGACATGTACGAGTATGAGAACTCCAACGAGTTGGAGTACGCTACTGTCAAGTAGCCGGGTCTACGCCAGTGGTAACAGGTGTGTATGCAAGGTAGGTCTATAGTATACAATTGAAATGAAATGCTTAGTTATTGGTTCGGAAACGGTAGCCACACTTGGCACAGGTGTAGAACACCGTAGCACCTTCATCGGCCGAACGCAACTGTAACGTATGATATTGCATTTCTTCGTTTCCACACTTGGGACACTTTTCTTTGATGGTTGCACCTTCGTCGAGCTCGTCTTTTTTCAACGACGTCTTGACCACCGAACGGTCGGATCTGAGCTTGGAAGGGAACGCATCGTCCGATGAGGTTGTCACCACCTTGAGGTCGGTGAATTTGGATTTGGGGTATTCGGCAGAGCACATGCCGCACTGTATCGAGGACTTGTTGGTTGTGGCATTCAAGAGGTTACCACAGTATGTGCAGAAAATCAACGAACCAACGACAGACATGGCTTACTTGTGGAGTTGGTTGTGGTGATGAGATGTCTTATCATATTTCAAATTTTTCAGCTATTACAGGTTGGTATGTTTTTGCGGGTTACCGCGGGGTCAATGGGCAACATTTGTGGCTCGTTTGCAGGTTACAGTGGGTGCAAATCACAGAAGAAGGAGAATGAATAGTGGTGAATCTGGGCAGTTTCAATGCAGATAGCGTGTGAGTGAAGTAAATTGGTGTGTAATTCGTGGGCTGGAAGTTTGAAATTTGCAATTTGAGCCTAATTGGGCAAATTGCATGGTGCAACATCGCAAAGTGGCTAGTGCACAATTATAATAAAGTGAATATTATCATCAAAGGAAGAAGTTGAATTATGACATGAAGACGCTGCTATTTTGGAAAAAGGTCTCTACTGAGGGTACAAAAGTATGAGGTAGATTGTGCTCTTTCTCATCAAAAGATGTTCCGCATTTTGTGAAATAAATGAAGACAATATGAGTGAATCGTCATTAAAATAGTACATTATGAATATTATTAATCTGTATAAGCGTTTATGATTTTCTTGGGACCTTAGAGTGACTAATATTACTTCTGCAATTGGTATTTTTGACATTTACTAATTTCTTTGATTTTGGCAAAAACTCAAAAAAATACAAATTTTTCCCACAAAATACTACAGATTCGCTTTTTCGATATTCTTAATGAACTTCAAAAGAGGTACCATTGTATGCTGAAATGAAAATAAATCTATTCCACTTTGATTTCTTTAATTGTTGTTTCAAAATTAACTTTCCGCTGTTTGTAGAAATGAAGAATTTTCTTCAGTATTTGAACAGAGAAAGCATAAATTCCTTAGAAATACCTTAAAGAGTTAAAACACCCAAAGAATCAGGTAGATTCGGGTTAGTTTAGTCACATGAACAAATCACCCTTAAAATAGGACCGATAAATATTCGCCCAACATCTTCATATTTCACGACACTTTGAAAAGTAGCAAAAATAACAAGAAGAACTCTTTTTAGAGAACTAAAAAAACGAGAAATTTACAATAAAATGATGTAACTCGCTTAATCAAGCTTCATTGGATGGTTGGGATTGAAATAACCCACAAAATTGTACTTTCTACACTAAAGGTCCGGAATCCTACAATACACACCTTCAGAGGACAATCTTAATTAAGGCAAAGTGATAATAATAGTGAATAACTCAAGAAGCTGGACAAAAAGCATTGATAAATCTCTGGTGAAGGCGACGTTTACATTGGTAGCAATAATTCACCTCGAATCTCTATTGCAGCAATGAACCAGCAAGCAGCTACTACATCGTATTGAAAAAAGTCAGAATCCATAATAACATGTCCAAGATAATTTATTGAAAGAGTCCAGAGCCTGGTTGAATTAGTTAAGTATTCAAGTTATCTCTCCAACTTGACATACTCTTTATTGAGCACTCTTCGTTTCCCAATCCAATGATTATCATTCATAAAATCACACACACTCTTCTTCATCAACTTACACCTTCCAATTCTTCTTATTACACCTTCCAATTCTTCGTTTTCCCATTCCCCCTTTTGTTTATCCTTCCCATTCTGCTATGGACTAGATACGAATTGTCCCTGTTTATATATGTATGAGCTCTTCTTCTGGTGCCCCACTTTTCTCTTATCCAAAGAGACCCTCCTCCATGGCCGAAGGCACCGGCTTGTCGCCGTAGGCCCCGGCCCACGACACAGGACGGATCCAGCGTGTAGGGGCGGCGATTCCAAGCGTCTTGACTGTTCTGGATGCCAACAACTCGCCATCGCCGAAGTTGTCGCCCTCGTAGACGTGGGCCACCAAGATGGACACCTCGGGCCCGGCAGCGGCCCCGACAAGTGCCCGCACATAGGCCAGCTGGGTGTAGGCCGAGGCGTCTGGCGCGGTTTGTTGGTCCAAGTTCAACAGCAGGAGCGGCTGGTTGAGGAGATCAGCGCCAGAAATGGCATCGATGCGGCCGGCCTCGACGGCACCGTCGAGTCCAGCGTCAGTGGCGTCCAAAATGTACACTTTGGCGAAGGCGGAGGCCCGCAAAAAGGGGGCAATGACTTTGGCAACATGGGGGTCCACGAAGCCAGGAATCACCGGCGACCGCTGTTGGACCACCACCAAATTGGCGGCTTTGTTGTGGTAGACCTCGAGGGCACCGGCCACGCCGGCGCCTGCAGCACGGACCAGGTCAATGGGCGATGCAAACGGGTACAAATAGCGGTCGTCCAAGGTGGCGACCTTGGTGAGATTGAGGGTATGGATCAAAAGGTCTGCCGCCAATTGGGGACTGTTGCCTATGGCCACGGTGGGAAACACCACGGTGGCACCAGAAAGGTCAGGCGCCGTATGTGCTGCTGACATTGTGAAGATATGGAGGGTGTGTGATAATGGAATGGAGTGTGAAAGTGATCAGAAAGTGGGAAGAGTGAGAAGAGTGAGAAAGAGTGAGAATAGCGTGAGAATAGAGTGAGAGTGAGAAGAGTGAGAAAGTGAGAAGAGTGAGAGTGAGAAGAGTGAGAAAGTGAGAAGAGTGAGAGTGAGAAGAGTGAGAAAGTGAGAAGAGTGAGAATAGAGTGAGAAAGAGTGAGATATAAGAGAATGAGACATTAGAGGATTGGAGAAAATGAGACAGTTAATATAGTAGTTAAAGAAGTAACTAAAGTAGTAATTTAAGTAGTAATTTAAGTAGTAGTTAAAGTAGTAGTTAAAGTAGTAGTTTAAGTAGTAGTTAAAGTAGAAATTAAAGTAGTAATTAAAGTAGTAGTTAAGTAGGCTTCATTGAGACAAACAATGCAGGTTTATGAGGGAGACTTCATTAGAGAGACTCTATGAAGAGACAAATCATGGAGCGTGGCTAGGTTCTCGTTAATTGCTATTACTAGAAGTATATGAAACATGGTCGTGGATGATAGTAGTCAGATGTCATAGACACCACAAGAGGAATTATGGTGGAAGGAGTAAAGTACTATATATACCTAGTCACAGTCCCCAGATTTTGCACAGTTCAATTGCAATGTGACCATAGAATGCGAGACATGTAAGAAATGAGACTATGAAGTATCTGAAGTACATCATTATCATGGGAAGAAGTGAAGTGAGATTACGGGATAATTATCTAGTCACAGTCCTTTTTCTCTCTATGAAATCTTTTAACAGAATGCCACAATCCCTTTCTCTTTATGAACTCTTTTAACAGAATGTCACAATCCCTTTCTCTTTATGAACTCTTTCAACAGAATGTCACAGTCCCTTTCTCTTTATGAAATCTTTTAACAGAATGCCACAATCCCTTTCTCTTTATGAGCTCTTTTAACACAAAGTCACAGTCCCTTTCTCCTTATCAAATCTTTTAACAGAATGTCACAGTCCCTTTCTCTTTATGAACTCTTTTAACAGAAGGTCACAGTCCCTTTCTCTCTATGAAATCTTTTAACAGAATGTCACAGTCCCTTTCTCTTTATAGAGCTTTTTTAACCGAATGTGACAGCAAAAATGTGAGACCATAAAGTGAGACATCATGGAAAACAACACATCATAATAGGAGACATCTTCCAGGAACATATATGTGAAATATGATGGAAACAGCGAAGTGATCTTATAATGAAATATAGTTACAGTTCATTTTAACATTATGGATCTCTTGTAATTAAAAGTCATTTTCCCTTTCACTTATCATGAGATTGTGACAGCAAGAATAAACGGCGAAAGTGAGACTTCATTGAAGTGAGACATCATGAAATAGAGACATAGACACAACTTCTTGGGAGTCCTCTTTAAGTTATATATCATGGATTTAGTGAAGTGAGATTATAAGACTCTTAGCCAGTTAATTTCACTTTTCTCTTTATAAAATCGTAAACAGTCTGATCATTTTTATAGAACTCTTTCAACAAAAGGTGACAGCAAGAATGTGACAGCAAGTATATGAGACAGTTAAAGTGAGACATGAAAGTGGTCATCATTACTTAAATATCAAGGAAGTAGTTAAAGCCGAGTATATGGACAAATATCGAGTTAATTTTCCTTTTCTCTTCTTGGACATATTGACCATAGAAGTATAACTTTAAAGTGAGACACCATGAACTGAGATATAATATAGGGAGATATCATATAGTCAGACACCATCAGGAAAAGAGCATTAAATGAGATATCATCGGATGAATAGATGCGGGAATTTCTGGCCACACTTCTTGTCGACTTCCCTTTTCTTTGCGTCCTTGAACTCAATAGACATAGAAGTAATAAGTGAGACACTATGGACGTTATCATGAATGGAGACACCTTCAAGGGAAACAACATCAAGGAAAGCACAATTAAGTAAGAAATCATGGCAAGAAGCGAAGTGAGATTATAAAGACATACATCTAGTTATTATCCCTTTTGTCTTTCTTCAACTGGATTGTTGTTGAATGTGAGACAAAAAAGTGAGACACTGGAAGTGGGCACAATAGAAGTGAGACATCATAAGGAGACTTGTAGATATCACGAAAGGAGTGATGTGCGATATATGGAATAATTATAACAGACAAATCTCCACCTTCTGTATTTCTTTTCTCGTGCCAGAAAACGTAGAAATTTTTGACATATTCTTTCTTGAGTAGATTGTATCTTTTCTTGAGCTCTGATCACCAGATCTTATTTTCTTCCACCATGTTTTCCCCTAATATCCAGCGAATTTATTCTCGAACTATTATTCACTTCGTGCTTCTTTCATCCGTCTCATGCCTTTGGAACCTCCTTCCTTACTTGCCTTCTAGGATTTTCATTCCGTTCGTTGTTTCACATGTCTAAGACATCAGCATGAGAGCAACTTCGCAATTATGCGAGTCCAGAACCATGCCGCCACTGCTCTGTCGTCTACACCTGTAGCAAAATGACTCGTCTATCATACTGGCGAAAGAAACTATGTATGCCCTCTAGACACAAGAACTGAAATGATATCACCACCCCTGGTCGGTGTACGGCCCTAAATTGTTGAGAAGATTGGAAGAATTGGCGTTGGAGGGGGCCTGGAGTTGGCCTAGCGAAGGTGCCGAGGTCATACCCGAGAAGAACGACGAGGTGTTCAACTGGTTCAACTGCTGGCTGGTGGGGTCGCTGGTGGAGGCCGTGGCCGTGGCCGTGGCCGTGGCCACGGAGGAGTTGTTGTTATTATTATTTGGGCCAGGGTTGGCCGCACCAACGGCCCTGTTTTTCTCGCCCACAGCAAGCTTTGGATCGGTCAATAAATTCGAGCCGGGCTGGTTGAGACTGAACAAATTGCTCTTGGACGTCAGGCCCTTGAGCAAATGCGATGGGTTGAGCGTGGTGTTGGCGGAGGCGGCGGCAGCGGCCGCCGAGTTGCTGATGGGCGGAATCAACGCGCCTCCCGCCGCCACCGACCCGTACACAGAGAGCGGGTTTCCTGGCGACGACGGAAGCTGGTTTTGGATCGAGTTGAACGACGGCAACTGCTGGCTCTGGTTCTGGATCTGCACCATCTGGTTGGGCATCAACATGCCGGCGGGGCCTAAGAGGCCGCCGCCCAGCACTGTGAGCTGCGTGAGGTTCTCGAGCGCCGTCGACGACAAGCCCGCGTTGGCCTGGCCCGTGCCAGTGTACTCGGTGTCGCTGTCGTTCAAGAGCGGCGACAACGGGATGAGGTTGGTGCTGGGGTTGGCGCCCAAGCCGGCGGCCGCTGCGGCGGCCGTGGTGGGCGGCGGCGTGGCGAACCAGCTGTTGAAGAGCTTGCGCTGCTGTTGGTGGTGGTGTTTTTGGGAAGGAAGAAGGCGCTCGAGCTGGGCTCCCTGGGCCGGGAGCAGCGACTTGGAGGAAGATGACGGGCGCTTGCGCTTGCGCAGTTCCACGGTGGGCTCGGGGGCCAGGCCGTCTTTTGTGGCAGGTGCTGGTCCTGATGATACGGCAGCAGCAGCAGCTGCTCGGCCGCTCTTGTGTATGTGGAGGTTCTGCTGGAGCAGGCTCATGAAGCTGTCGCTCAAGTGTTCCTTGTGGTCGAGGATGAACTGCGACGACACGGAGTCGAGGAGCAGGGTTTTTGCGGCGGCGGAGAGCGACGGGTTGTTGAGGATGCTGAACTGGATCAAGCGGTTGGTTTCTGTCCGCACGAAGCGGGCGATGTCGTCGGGGGAGCGCGGCTCGGTCCACGCCTTGATGGCTTCGGCGGAGATGGAATAGCTGGGGTTGGAATTATAGCTGGAATTATAGTTGGAGGTGATGGAAGAGCCCGATGGGTTGGTAGAGAAAGTGGACGACCCAGACGGATTGGAGGTGATGGAAGAACCAGACGGATTGGAGGTGAAGGAGGAACCCGTTGGATTGGAGGTGAAGGACGACCCCGACGCATTGGCGCCATAAGATCCAGACGCATTGAAGGAGCCAGTGCCGCCAGACCTCGGCTTCCCGAAGTACTCGTGCTCGCCATAGTGCTTCTCCTTTTTGGGCGTCAGGTCCGACATGGGCACCGACGACATGGAGCCCGACGACTCCATGAGGTTGGTGAACACGTCGGACGCCGACGAGTTGTTGGAGGTGGAGGCGACGGGGAGCGGGGCCGGCTCGTCGGGACTGGCGTTGAAGAGGTCGTCCACACGCGGGAACTGCGCCGGGTCGTTGACCGACTCCACAGTGCCCACAGTGCCCACAGTGCCCACAGCACCTACTGGAACTGCACCCACTGGCTCATTATCTGGCACATTACCTGGCACATCATCTGGTTCATTGTCATTCTGATTACCTGGCACATCATCATTCTCATTCTTGGCCTTGGTGGTGATGGCCGCTATCGACGTGTGGGACATGACGTGCGGGTGGTTCAGGGGCGAGTGGGACCCCACCGCCAGGACCGCTGGTCCCTGTTTGGGGGTGTGTTGTGGCGGGTGGTGCGGCCGCAGCTGCAGCTTGTGCTGCGACTGCGACCCTTGTAGATTTTGTTGGTCGTGGTGTTGATGTTGGTGTTGTTGTTGTTGTTGTTGTGGCGGTGGTGGCGGGTGAAGTGGTTCGGGAGGAGGCCGGGGCGGCACCGGCACCAGGCCATGCTGGGACGACGGCTTGGACTCGGACGCCGGCGCCGGCGTCGGCCCCACGACCGGACCTGCATCCTCGGGCACCGCCACGTCGTGGTCGTGGCCGTCGTTGATCACCACCAACGTCCAGCACTTGTTGCGGACCAGGTAGTTGGCGCGAATCTTGAAGGGACATGTGGTGTGACGGCGCAACTGGGAGGCGGTGTTGGCCGCAGGCGCCGCCCTCACGCCCTTCTTGACGTTGTTGTTCTTGCACTTGAAGATGATCTTGGAGGTGTCCAGGCGCTCGATGACAATGTGGATGCCCCGTTGCTGGACGAGACATCGCAGAAGCCACGGCTTGATCTCGTCCTTGTGGCGGAAGCGCTGGTGCTCCAACTGCAACGCCTGTAGCGACACCCTGTTCACCGGTTTCGACATTGTGGGGACGGGCGGCAGGCGGCAATGCACATTCTATACTGCGGGCGGTAGAGGAACAAGTTGTGTAGGGGGCCGCTGCACCAGGTCGCGGTGGTGAAAAAGGTTCGCATTTGATTATGGGCCTAGACACCTTGCCCGGCGCACCCCCCGCGATAGCGCCCATCCAGCACCACAAGCCCCTGGTCTCTCGCCATATTCGTGTTCTCCTGGCCGCCAGCTCTCGTTTGCACCCCTTTTCGTCCCCATACCTCGCCAATTGCCCAAGATACCATGGACCCCAAGTCCTCCCTCCACCACCACAGACGGCCCTCTTCCCGCCCCTGGCTCCCCGACAGAAGCGTCGTCCTGGACGACGAGACCACGCCACGGGCCGTGGTCAAGCGCGTTGCCGAGCTCCAGCAAAAAGTCGCCGTCCTGGCCCATTTGACCCAGTTCCAGCGCTCCAGCTTGTTGGAAACACTAGCCGCCATGAACACCTTCGTCTACTCCTTGGCGGCCCAGTACGCCGACAACGAGATCCCCTACGAGATCCACGGCCGAATCCACTCGGTAGTCGCCTGTTTGGCCCAGCTCATCGGCGGAGCCACCGGCACATTGCCCCGAGGCTCCAAGGTGGGCATTTTCCAGGACAGACTCTCCAACTTGTCGCCCTCGGTGTCGACCAAGAGCTACCATGAAGAGGACTTGATCCAGCCGCCCCGATTCGGGCCTGTTCCGACGACTTCTTCCCACCTTCCGTCGTCGTCGTCGTCGTCCAAAGCCTTTTCTACGCCCTTACACAACACCCACAGTCCGTACCCACAGGGCCACTACGACCCCTATACCCACGAGGTGGTGTCCAGCTTGCAGGCCCACCATCCCAACCTCTTCCTGCTTCCCCAGTCGTCGCTAGAGCACATTCCCCAGGCACCACAGTCATCCGCCAGAGAAAACCACTTCACGTATCCCGACGGACCCAGCCGGAGGGCCTCCATGGCCCTCAGACTGGCCTCTCCTTCGCTCACAGGCGAAGGCTCTGACAGTGAGTTCGAAGACGAGGCCAACGACCGCATTGGACAGACCAAGGCTCCACCTCCTCCTCCACACCATTCTCATTCCTACATGTACAACAATAACGGCACCAACACCCCGGGCCACACGCCCACGCCGTCCAACTACCCCAAGTATTCGCTTCCATTTGGTGCAGAACAAGAACACCGCCGGTCGGTTTATGACGGACCCAAGATGGCCGGAACAGAGCCGGAAAACCACCGCCGCTCACTCCACGACGGACACAAGGTGGGCCGCCGGTCGTCCATTGCTTCGTTTGGCCACGCCCCGACGGCTCCAGAACTGTCGACCCATCAAGTTCCTACCAGAGGAGATTTTGACATTGGCCAGGAATTCCGCGGCAGACCCCAGTCGATGCTTTTCCCCAAACGTGGCCCTGCGCTTCCTAGCGGGATCTTCTCCGGCAATGGTGGGGTTTCCCGACCCACCAACGGTTCTAACGTCAATGGGCGCCATTCGTTCATGATGCGAGGATTTGATTAAGCATATTGATTCAGACAAATAGAACTATTTGTCTAATTACATTGAATTGAATCACTGACAAATAGAACTATTTGTCCTATTTGCATTGAATTGAATCACTGACAAGTAGAACTATTTGTCCTAATTACATTGAATTGAATCGCTGAAAAATAGAACTATTTGTCCTAAATACATTGAATTGATTCACTGAAGAATAGAACTATTTGTCCTAATTACATTGATATGCATATTGATTCACCAATCGATAGTTCTATTGTCCTAATGGTTCTATTTGCTCTCTGGTTCAATTGTCCCTACTAGTTGGTGTCCCGTATTAACTCATCTGTTCCAATTGTGCAGTTAAATGAGTTCACTCATCTTTAACGTGAATATCACCGAACCCATTGACTTCCTTGATGTGAATTTTCATTCCAATGGTCCTGTTTTAAAGACATTTCACTCGTTCTTCTCCAAAATAACTGATCTGCATTCGCTATATCCATTGGATACATATTAGCCCTTTTGTTCCGAATTACTGGTCTCACGACTAATGCTACATTGGTTGAGAAAATTAATAGTCCATTACCCATTGGATCTATTCACTTTCCGTTCAATGGTCAACCACTGTATAGTTATGATGGTGTTAATCCCATAATTTACATTGGCTGATCTGATCTTCGGTCCAATCCTCTATAGATTTTGTGGTCTCAATCCCATAATTTGCATTGACTGAATTCTTCAATGATCTTAGTAGTCAGTTAATTGTTCTGCTTGAATTGTTCTGATGGTCACATTCTCATACCAACTGTCTGTTCAATACCAATGGTCCAATTCAATAGAATAATAGAAATGGGCTTGTCCATTAGTCACTGTCTAGAAATGGCCACTGTCTAATTTAAATAGTCTACTGTCTAGAAATGGCCACTGTTTAATAAGAATAGTCCACTGTCAATGGCCTGGTCCATAGTCGCTGTCTAGAAATGGCCACTGTCTAATAAGAATAGTCCACTGTCTAGAAAAGGTCTGGTCCCAATTTCCACTGTCTAGAAATGCTCACTAGTCCCAATGGTCCTGGTCAATCATAAACCATTCCCTTGTCTTTGCTTCTCTACATCGGTCCAAAAATATAATTAATGTATATATACAGGAGAGGTCTGGCGTGCCATACTCTATGATGCCCTACGACGTAGTGCTATGCTTACTCCAAGGTGACCTTGGCACCCAAGCCTTCCAAAGTGGCCTTGATCTTGTCGGCGTCCTCCTTGGCCACATTCTCCTTCAACACCTTGGGTGCGGACTCAACAAACTTCTTGGACTCAACCAACGACAAGCCCAACATACCCTTGACTTCCTTGATGATCTTGGGCTTGGACTTGGCGTCGAACGACTCCAACTTGATGGAGAAGATGGTCTTCTCCTCCACCACCTCCTTGACCTCCTCCTCAACAGGAGCAGCAGGAGCGGCGGCTGGCGCCGCTCCGCCCACGGGAAGGGCAATGTCGGAGATATTCAATCTCTCCTTCAACTCAGTGACCAACGCCGACGTCTCCAACAAGGTCAAGGTGGAGATCTGGTCGACAATCTGTGATATCTTGGGGTCCACGAGACGGCTTTCGGTGGAGTTGAAACGCACAGCATGCACGGAAGCACGGGCAGCAACGGATCTAGCAGCAGGTCTGACGACAGGTCTGATGGCGTGACGGAATAAGGACATGGCTTGGTGGGTGGATTGGTTGGTTTTGAAAAATTTTATGAAAAGTCGACAGTGCGTGCGCTGAGTCAGCGCTGAGTCAGCGCGCCCACTGGTCCACCAACCTACTACAAACACAATTTACAACATACTGTCACTTCTGTATTCTTCCCTCTTTAGCTCACCTCCTGACCATGGCTTCCTTCCGCTTCTGTGCCGAGTGCAACAACATGTTGTATCCCAAAGAGGACAAGAGCGAACAGAGACTTTTGTACTCGTGCCGGAACTGCGGCTACACCGAGTTGGCCGAGAACCCCAAGGTGTACAGACACGAGTTGATCACCAACATCGGAGAGACTGCCGGCGTGGTGCAGGACATCGGAAACGACCCCACGTTGCCCCGGTCCAACAAGGAGTGTCCCAAGTGTATGAACAACCAGTGTGTGTTCTTCCAGTCGCAGCAGAAACGGAAGGACACTTCGATGATTTTGTTCTACGTGTGTTTGAACTGCAAGAATGTGTTCCGAGTGTGATGAGGGGAGGGTTGATGGTGAATGATGGAAATGATTCATTGATGATTTGAGAGATAGGTGAGATTGAATAATTAGTGAGAGTCCATCCAGACGATTATGATGATGAAAAGGCGATGAAAAGCACGTTAACGTGCTTTACCCGAGGTGACATGTTTATGGAATGCATTTCATTGAATTTCATCCATGTCATTATTGAGCTTTCATCTTGACAGTATGATCTTCATCCATGGGATTAAAGGACTTTTCATCTTGACAGTATGAATTCTCATCTTGACAGTATGAACTTTTCATCTTGACAGTATGAACTTTTCATCTTGACAGAATGAACTTTTCATCTTGACAGTATGAACTTTTCATCTTGACAGTATGACCTATGACAGTATGAACTTTTCATCTTGACAAAATGATCTTTTGATCCGACATTAATGATCATCATCCATGTCATTCTTGCACTTTTATCCTTGACTTTATTGATCATCATCCATGTCATTATTGAATTTTCATCCGACTTTAATGATCTTCATCCATGTCGTTATTGATCTTTCATCCTTGACATTAATAATCTTCATCCATGTCATTATTGAACTTTCATTGAATTCATCCGACATGCAAATTCAATGTTTGTCATCTTTTTATAATTACTGGTTGCTTATACCACTTGTGCCGACAGTTTCTCTCGGGGACCGTCGCCTACTGTACTATAGTATATATATTGGAGTTCACCAGCTAGAATGGCGAGAAAACAATGTACAATATCAAATGGATAAGGTGTATATAGTGCATCAACTTAACATCAAGTTCCAAGGAGTGAAGAACGGTGTACCCCATCAGGAGGAAAGTTAATCGTAGTAGTATCTTTCGAAGTTTAACAAATCACAGCCAACTGGAAAATTCATTCAATTGCCAAATTACATTGATACGACGTGAATTGAACAATATATAGATTATTATTGTTGCTAAATGGTCGAATTATTATTAAATCACTCAGTTTGGATTTTCACCCTTCACTATGTAATACATGTATTAGATTTCACCGTTTTAAGCCACGAAACCTGCGCAGTAATTTTTCACTCAAGATTTCAGTATTCTATACCAATAATTAATTAAATCAGCATTGTTCAATTAGTCACTTTTGCCGTTAATACATGTTAAGGCTTCATAGTCTTCAATCACTTTTACTGACGGTATTCAGCCGTTTTTCTCCAATCAGTATAATATTAGTCTCCTCTTCAATGACTAATTAATATTCAGCCTGCATCGTCTCCATTTACTGTAAATATTTAACTCTCCAGTACGGTAAATTAATGTTAGCGTCCGTACACCTCCAACCACTGTTAAATACACTTCTCCTTCAATAATTCGCTGTTACCGTTAATTGACATTTGTCTTCCTTTCTTTGTCTTCAATCATAGCTATAAATTTAATTCCATTTCAATTATTCACTGTTCTGTTAATTAAGTTCATTTCTGTGTATACTCCAATCATTGCTACTGAATGAATATTCCCCTTTCCATTAATTACCCTCGATTTTTCACTATTATTTCATTCTCCATTCACTCCTATCACAGCTACTGAATGAATCCCATTAACCAGTTCAATTATTCACAGCTCCGTTAATTAATTTCACTCATATTAGTCATGAATATTCATCCTCTTTTCTTTATTGTTCATATTCATCCTCTTTTCTTTATTGTTCAATATTCATCCTCTTTTCTCTATTCTTCATGGATATTCATCCTCTTCTTTATTATTATTCTACACTCTTTCATGGCGTCAATTACTAAAAGTCAACAAAGTACAGGGCATAGGGGTCGTCGCCAACAGAGCCATAGTCCGACTGGTCCTCGGGATAATGGTCAAACAACGACGAGTCGCCGACACCGGCGGTGATGGGAGGCTCGTAAGGCGTCTCAATGTCCTTGGCCAACAACTTCTCCCACACCACCTCGGAAAACCAGCGATGGTTGCGGATATCGGCCGGACCGTTCATCAAGTTGCCCAAACGGCGGGTGAGGTCGGCGGTGATCAAGTTCTCGAGCAAGTCTATCACGTCGGGCGGAAAGAAGCTGGGATAGTGGATTTTTCCCGAAAGAATCTTCTCGTAGGTCTTCATGGGCGTGGAGTCGTAGAACGGAGTGTAGCCGGCCAACATCTCGAAGATCAACACGCCCAAGGACCACCAGTCCACGGACTTGTTGTAGGGCTTGGTGGTGATGACCTCGGGCGCAATGTAGTCCGGGGTGCCACAGAGGGTCCACGTCACGGTCGACACCTCTTTGGCAAAGCCAAAGTCGGTGATCTTGATGTGGCCATTGCGGTCCAACAAGATGTTTTCCGGCTTCAAGTCGCGGTAGATGATGTCGTGGGAGTGCAAGTACTCCAAGGCCAAGGTGACCTCGGCAGCGTAGAACTTGGCCACGGGGTTGGGGAAGCGTTGCGACTTGCGCAACAACGAGAAGAGCTCGCCTCCCTCGATGTAGTCCATCACCATGAACAAGTTCTTGGAGTCCTGGTACGTGCCCCACATGCGGATCAAGAACGGGTGCTCCACGAGCTTCAACATGCGGCGCTCGTCGTTGGTGTGTTCCACCTGCTTCATCTTGACCACCTGGTGCTTCTTCAAAACCTTGATGGCGTAGTAGCGGCCGTTGTGGACCGACCGCACGAGGTGGACGCGGCCGAAGGACCCGGTGCCCAACGTCCGCATGATGTGGAAGTCGGTCAACAGGTACTTGCCCTTGGACACGGTGGAGCGTTGGGGCAACAACAGGCGCTGGATGGCGTCGTTGGCGGCGCTCTGCAGCGCCAACGTGGCCACCTGCTCGGGATAGTAGTTCATGTCTTTGTTGTTGTTGGTGGTGGTGGACGTGGTGGAGGTGTTTGTGTTGGAGGAATGGTTATCTGAGGTGTTGTGGTGCGGCCTGGAGATGTGGAGCTTCTTCAACAAGTTGGAAGAATGCATCAAGGCCCGGACTGTGGTGCCGTGACACTCGTTGCAAGGCAAGAAACCGGACGATTGGGGCGGGGTCCTGGCAGTATCAGCTAGCTGGCTATAGCTGGTTAGAGGGCTGCGACAAAGACGGCAACCACGGGCTGGACAGAAGGGGCAGACGGTGCAGTAGAAGGCTCAAAGACTCAAGCACACGGAACAGACACAGGGCACGCGAAAGGTCACCGGCAATTGATGCAATTGGGGCAATTGGGCCTATGGAGGTGGAGGTGGAGGCAGAAGGCTGGAGGAGAAGGTAGTGCCAATCGCTGGAGGCGTCGAACAAACTAGGGAGAGGAGTGCGTGTGAAGGTGGCTGGGTGCGTGCCAGGAACAAACATGGGGAGGGCTAGCAGCAGGGGGTGCATGGAGGGCGGGGGTGCACGAAAGAGCAAGGGATTTGGAGGGATTTGGTGGGAGGGAAATTAGGTTTGGACATGCGTTTGACGTGGCGCCGGGTGCTGCACGGTCTGTAATTGGGTGTAATTGGGTGTAATTGGGTGTAATTGGGGGCAGATGGGGGGTCTGGGTGGATGGATGGATTGCTAGGCTGTCACCCCAGATCGCGCTGCACTGCGTAATGTGCAGAAATGAATAGAAGAACAAGATGACAAAGCGGAACAGAGTGAGAACCGACTATGACTATGACTATGACTATGACTATGACTATGACTATGACTATGGATATGGTGTGTGGTGTGTGGTGTATGGACTTGGTTCATGGTGTATGGTAATGGCATTTCGATGTTTCTGATCCATTGATCCTGGTTATCTTGATTGTCTCGATAGTCCTGAAGCCTGTTGCTTATGAAGGTCGAGATCCGCATGGTTACGAGCTGCGATACGAATACTTCTAGCTGGCAGTGTCTGTCAACTGCCATAGCTAGACTGCTTTCGTAGTATCCTTGGGCCTGCCTTGGAGATCAAATGCATCTGTTCTCAACGTTCTCATCACAATTCTTCCATTGGATTGGTTGGGATTGTCTTGCAGTGTTCTTCCAATTGTTCTTTGCAGTTGATGCGTGTTCTGTTGCAGTGTTCTGCTGCAGTGTTCTGTTGGTGAAGAAGTAGCTGTCCTGTGGGTGAAGGTGCAGTCATCCTGAGGTTCTGAAGTAGCTGTCCTGTGGGTGAAGGTGCAGTTACCTGAGGTTCTGAAGTAGTTGTCAGCGATGGATAGCTATCATTCAGCTCTGTTCCTAGAATTGGTTAATTCATTATTCATTTATCCTCCTGATCTGGCCGATGCTGGCCAGAAACAGGCCATTGCAGGAAAGAATACCACACTGGCCATCTCTCTCCATAGCTGATTAATCTCGTTGAAGAATTCTACTTTTTGGTCCGTTATATTCGATGCAAAAATAGTCAATATTCTTCAGCCCCATCCAAGAAATTCCTCGGGATTTTATACATTGGGCATTTGCTAGAGAAGGGAATAGCTGAAGCACGGAGCAACCACACTGAGTACCTGAACAGGACCTGATTCCACTTCTGTGTTTATACCGTCGAAAAGTGTCATCTCGTGCTGGAAAATGTCAGAATTTCAATGTACAAAACCGAGCTCAGAAGAGAAGAAAAGCAGGACGGCAATTCGATTCCATCCCTTGGTACCAAGATGATACACCTCGTCGTAATGGTGTCAATTCACGATTCATAAACTTGAGGCGCCTTGCTACATTGCTAAAGGCAAGCAAGTCTAGCAGACTTATTGTGCAACCAAAAGGAGATCATTTAACAAATCAGGCAAGATTGTATAGATCAGGAGAAATATTGAACCTTAGTTCAATTCGTTTCCAAAAGGACCATTGGGTCTTGCACTTACCCTCCAAGTCAATCCTGTGATTTAATGTATAGTGCTCTTGTGAAATCTCATGCAACTACGCCAATTGCAACCCAATTGGCGTCATACATCACCAGCCATGTATTCGCTGTCATTTTCTAGGTCCAGAATGCTGTCATTTTGCCAAATGGAAGCACACGTATTCGCTTACCTCAATCTATACTGATTAATATTATCTCTGGTGATTAATATTATCTATGGTGATTAATATTATCTATGGTGATTAATATTATCTATACTGATTAATATTATCTATACCAATAATACTAAACTATGTGTCCGGCTATTCTAGCCCAATAATTACATGAATACTCGTCCTAATTCACACCGTCCTTGGCCATTTGGTAAATGGCGTAGACGTTCAACACCGTGAGGAAAACCCAGATCACCAGCACACAGATGGTGGTGAACCACGAGTTGGCCATGTAGATGAATTTCTGGCTGGACTCGGCGTCTTCCTCGCCTTCGGGCACCTCCACGGTGGTGTTGGCCTGCTGCTCCTCCGAGGGAAGCTCCACCTTCATGATGGACTTCTTGCAGGTGAAATAGATCAAGGGAGCGGTCAATGGGGGCAACAAGATGGAAATAATGACCTGAGAAATGTTCAAGGCAATTCCAAGACCGTTCCGGCCCACACAGATGGACACAATCAAGCACGGCACGATGGAAATACCACGGGTGATCAACCGGCGCAACCAGGGCTTGATGGTCCAGTTGATGTGTCCTTCTGAAACCATTTGGCCAGCAATGGTGCAAACAATACCGGCACTTTGTCCACTGAACAAAAGGGCCACCATGAAGATCTTGCCCACGGCGGGGGCCAAACTGCGGCTCAACAAGTCGTAGATGGTGTACAAGTCGGCGTCCAACGCCTCCTTGGTTCCGTAGAGCGTCGAGGCAGACACAATCAAAATGGCGGCGTTGACAAAGAGCGCCACCGTGAACAACGTGAGGGCCAACTCGATCAAGGAGTACTTGTAGCAGTACTTGATGGCCTGGAACGAGGGGCGGTACGTGTTGTAGAAGTAGTCGGACTCGCGCTCGTAGTAGATCTGGTCGCGTTCCTTGTTGGTCTTGGTGTCCAACGACTCCTTGTCGTCGCGTTGGCGGACCTCGTCGAGCTTGACGATGCCGTGCTTGACGTCGAACTCACGCAAGCGGGGCTGGACCAAGCCGGAGCCCAAGAACAAACTGTGGATCATGACGGTGGAACCGATGATGGAGGTGGCGATGGTCAAGCCGCCGTCGTGGAACATCTGGGCCGAAGGGACGAAGCCACGGAACACTTCTCTGGCGTTGGCGTGGATCTGCGAGAGCTCCACGGCAAAACACACCACCACAGCGAACACCATGAAGGCCACGGCAAACTCGAAGAGCCTGACGAACTTGGTGGACGCGGTGTCGTTGTGGTACGCCATGAGCACAAACAACACGTCGACGATGGTGATGACCACACCGGCAGGCAACGGGATGTGGAGAAGAATGTTGAGGGCCACGGCGGAACCAATCACCTCGGCAATGTCCGTGGCGATGATGGCACATTCGGCAAGAACCCACACCAGCAAGTTGAGCCAACGGGGCAAGTATTCACGGCAACTTCTGGCCAAGTCGAGACCCGTCACGGATCCGAGCTTGATGCACAAGCTCTGCAAGAAAATGGCAATGACGTTGGACAAGAACACGAAGAAGAGAAGCGAGTACTTGTTGCCGGCACCGGCAGAGATGCCGGTGGCGTAGTTTCCGGGGTCCATGTAGGCCACGGAGATGAGCAAGCCCGGGCCAATGAAGGTGCCGTACTTCTTGAGCGACTGTTTGCAACGGGTGTACATGGTGTCCTGGTCAAAGTAGGGAGTGGCATTCAGGTCGTAGGAGGAACGGCGGCTAGGGGACGTGGACGACACCGAAACACGGGTGTTTTCCACCACTTCAGTGGGGTCAGAAGCAGCCATTGTAATGGAGGTTGTAGGGGACCAGTTGGGGAAGGAACCACGGAAAGCGCCACGTTTAAATGGTGTTGAAGTTGTACAGGGACAGAGCAAATCTTGTCACAAAACACGGCCTATTTTTTAGCGAGGCTGGCACCTTACACAATCAGGCAGATGGTGTGGCAGCATTGGCCCAGAAAGCAGTGCCGGGGTAAGGGGTTTGTGTCGTGGAGTGGTTGCTTCGGGAAAATTGCTCAAAGTGCCGAAATAATATGATATGATATGAGTACTATGAATTATGAAGTGAATAATAGGAGCGGAACAGAGAAGGAGGGGTGGAAATGAGTGAATATGCATAGAATGGAATGGATGAATGGATGAATGGATGGAATGGATGCAATGGAGAGAATTAAAAGAGAATGCATTGAATGGAATGAATTATTAGAGAATGGATGGAATGGATGGAATGGATGATGGTGAGAATTATAGAGAATGATTTAGGATAGATACGGTAAAGTAACGTTGGTTCAATTTAATCTGAACAGTATTATGTTAGTTGGAAAATACGCAGCCAGTGGGCTGTGTGGAATGGGCTCATGTCTGTGCATCTGTCTTCTTCCGGAAGTGCTACTCTCTACTTCTACTCTCTTCTTTCCTCCTCCTCCTACTTTGCCCGGGCATCGACAAAGCAACACCGCTATTCAGTTCGGATCACAGGCACAAGATCGAGGTGGAACTTGTCAACGGCCAGATAGCGACGATCGCAATTGTAGGATCTGGACTCCGGGTCTTGGCAACAGCCTGTTCCTTCCTTTGTGCTTAGTCTACTTATACTTATGGGGTAATTACTGCACGCGCATGTAATTGTGAAGCTGGTTGGTTTGTAATGCGTTTTTTAAAATGAGTCTAGAACCGGGTTTAGTGGCAGTTAGTCTATTCCCAGATCGACTCGCCAAAGAACTCTACACTTTTATTGGGCCGTCTCATTGCAAGGATTTCGTTCTCCATAGCCACCACGCCGTGTGGTGGCTACAGGTGGCGCAATGCTGGTCTTCTCCGACTTCGGCCCAACGCCTGGCCGCTTATATTGATAACTACTTAGGTGCAAAAATGTTCAGGGTGCAAACTAAGTAAACCCAGGGGAATTGTCCCTATTAAAAGAAGTATCTGTGCATTTTTCAATCGTATTTGACAAGGTTTCTGTGCATTTTCAGTCGTATTCCAGGTCTCTGCATTTTTCAGTCGTTTTCCAGGTCTCTGCATTTTTCAATCGTATTTGCCAAAGTGTCTGTGCATTTTCAGTCATTTTCCAGTGTCTTTGCTCTTTCAGTCGTTTTCCAGGTGTCTGCATTTTCAGTCGTATTTGCCAATATGGGCCCATAAAAATGACAGGATGCAGAAGCGCTAAGATCTCCGCCGTGGTAGGGCCCAAGATCTTGTCTCGATGGTGATAAAATTCTTGGTAAACGGTCAACCGTATCCCCTGAGTTTCTGCCCCTATTGAATAAGCGAATTACAAGTGGCGCCTTGGATAATTACAGCATTTCAGACAATTCCATTCGAGATATATTAATTCTATTGGTGACAGGGAGTTAATTCCAACGTGGCCTCCATTGCAAGGAGTTAATTCCGACGTGGCCTCCGTTGCAGGGAGTTAATTCCGTGGCTTCCCTTGCAGGGAGAATTCCGTCGTATTATTTCCGCTATTCTACTAATCCATTGGTTACAGGGTACGGAACTGGGCATACCAATTGATTGCAATATTTTCTATGTAGCCTACTTCTCATAGACGGCCTTGAAAGCCTGCTCAAAGTCCTCAATGAGATCTTCGATATCCTCGGTGCCCACAGAAATACGGAGCATATCCTTGGTGATACCCGAGTCCACCTTCTCGTCATCGTCCAATTGGTCCTGGATGGTCAACCATGGGTAGATGATCAAACTCTTGGAGTCGCCCACGTTGGCCAAAAGCGAGAAGATCTCCAAATTGTCCACCACCGTGACAGTAGGCTGCTTCATGTCGTCTGTCTCGCCCTCGATTGGCTTGAGACCTACCGTCAACATGCTTCCCCAAAGGTCCTTTTGGTTGAGGTACGTCTTGGCCTGCTCGTGGTAGGGGTGGGACTCCAAGCCCAAGTAGGACACCCAGGAGACGTGGGGGCTCTTTTCCAAGTACTTGGCCAACTTCATGGCATTTTGCGATTGTCTTTCCACTCTCAACGACAACGTCTCCAAGCCTTGCAACAACAAGAACGATGCAAACGGATTGGTGCACGAGCCCATGTCTCTCATGGTCTCAAGTCGGGCATACATGGTGAAGGCCATGGGGCCAAACATCTCGGCAAACACCAAGCCCTTGTAGGTGACGGAGGGTTTGGCGATCTGGGGGAACTTGTCGGCATATTCCTTCCAGGGAAACTTGCCGGAGTCCACAATCACCCCGCCAATGGTGGTTCCATGGCCGCCGATCCACTTGGTGGCAGAATGCACCACAATGTCGGCCCCGTGGTCAATGGGCTTGATGAGATAGCCAGCTGCTCCAAAGGTGTTGTCCACCACCAAAGGGACGCCCTTTTCGTGGGCAATGGCGGCGATTTTGGCGATATCAGGCACGTTGAAACGGGGGTTGCCAATGGTCTCGAAGAAGACGGCACGGGTCTTGTCGTCGATCAACTTGGCAAAGTCTTCCGGCTTGTCTCCGACCACGAATCTGGCCTCCACGCCCATGCGCTTGAAGGCCACCTTGAACTGGTTGTAGGTTCCTCCGTACAAGCACGAGGACGACACAATGTTGTCACCCGCTTGGACCAAGGACGAAAGAGCAATGAACGAAGCAGCCTGGCCAGAAGAGGTGGCCAAGGCAGCAGATCCGCCTTCCAATGCAGCCATTCTGTTCTCGAACACCTCGTTTGTGGGGTTGGCCACTCTGGAGTAGACGTAGCCTGGAACCTTTCCACCACACACATCGAAGGCATGTTGGGAGTTCTTGAATACGTAGGACGTGCTGGGGTAGATGGCGGGGGCTCTGGCACGAATAGGGTCGGAGTCGCTCAAGTCTTGACCAGCATGCAATTGAAGGGTACTGTAACGCATCGTTGAAGGGGAAGAAGTAGAAGTAAAGAAACTACCGTAGGATTGGGGCAATTGTTCCGTTTATGTAGTGTCCGACTTGCCGCCACTAGCACCCTCCACCTACATCGGCCTAAGCCACTTTGACGGGGCACAAATCCTTCTCTGTGTTGATCTACATTGTGATGGATCTACATTTTTCAGGATCGCTAGTTTTGAAAAACAAGACATTGGCAAAATACAGAAGAGATTGGCATTGGGTAGAGGGGCCGTTCAATTGATCCCAGGGTCCATTGGTCGATACAGGCTGATGTCAGAATGTGTTTCTGGTGCTTTTGGTTGACTGGTGAAGAATTACGGCGCTACTTTGTGTTTCGGGCAAGTATAGTTACGGTGAAGATTGGGGTATTGACATGCATATACGGGACAATACCCCGAATGGGAACCACGTCAGAAAGGGAAGTAAAGGTCTCCATGAACAGCACAAGCACGGCTATGTCACAGGCTATAGTCACAGGCTATAGTCACAGGATATAGTCACAGGCTAATTTTAGGCGTCTTATCTAGAGCTAGTCAGTCCCTCTTTATTGCAGGGCAATCTAACTTAAAGAGAAGGGAACGGTCAGAAACGCTTCTAGTCAGTAATACTGAAGAAATGTGGAATATGCAGTAGTTTAAACAACATATTGTCGTCAAACTACGATCAATGACTACTGGGTCAATTAATCTCATTAAAATGCTCATCTCTGTTCGGAGACTTATGATCTCTTCATACAATAATCTCTTCATGCTAGTTTATTGCATTGTCATGGCACTTGAATTTTGTCCTGGTCGTACTACTTTGACTCTTCATTGTGCCAGCCTTGACATAGTGCAGATCCTGGAACCGAAACTCGGATCCTTGTAACATATGGTGCAAAGAAGCTCCAAAGATCTTTGTGGTCATGGAACAAGATCAGAGGCGATCTTGGTAGGAAATACGGAGCCGATTGCCGACAAAACTATCTGGAGCACGAGTAAATTAATATCTGGAGAACGAGTAAATTAATATCTGGGGCACGTGTAAATTAACAGCTCCAATTGGCAAGTGGCTACCATCTCCGTATATACAAACAACAGTAACTGGAGCAATTCTTGGCCGATGAAATAAGTGAGGGGCATAGACCCAATATTTAGAATCACTTAAAGTTAGCATAATGTGTTTTATTGTTGGAATATTGTGTACATAGAGATGGCCTATTGATTGCAATGACCACGGTGTATCTAATTTGTGGTCGGGGATCGCCGTGGTGATCTCTAATGTATTGGCAAGTGCAATCTATGTGAATCTAAGTGTATATATGTGTGACAATTCATTCTAAGTGCAATCTATGTGATTCAATGGTGACAATTCATTCTACGCGATCTTTGTGATACTATGTGTGATCAATTCATGCTACGAATCCATGCGATTCTATGGATTCTATGTGTGTATGCATTCTAGGTGCAATCTATGTAAGATCAATTCATCCTAACTTCATTCTTAGTGTTACTTCATTCTAAGGGTAATATTGTTACTTTTATTAATGTGGTTAATGAAAGGTGACAATTTGTAGTATGTAGCATTGATGGCCGGAAACGGTAGTGGTAGAGTTAATTTAATTCGAAACTCGTTCACAAAACTGGTGAATGTCCGACCCTATCACAAAATTATATTTTCTGAAGGTGTAATGAATTCCGTAGAAAGAATAAAAATATGTCGGTCCTGTTTCCTTTCAATACTATTAGCAGAGTTTTTTCATTTTTTGACTGAGTGCGAATAAATACAATTTTGCATGTAATTAATGTCGGTACGTCTTTGAAATAAATTCATTTGATAAAACTATAAATATCTCCAATTATGGATTAGATGTCGAATTTATTTGTCGTTCATTTCGTTTTACCACTATTTTCAGGGAAATTTTTGAAACGAGTACGACATTATTATGGATTGTTCCGAAAATTTAAGCTTGTCAAAACGCCAAAAAAAGGAGAACATCTCGACCTTAAAAGAATCAATTTTGGACTTGATTTTTAAAGATACAAGCCTAACATTATCTGTAAGATTGTATTAAATACCTGGGTATTTCCCATTATTTGTTCAGGTTCGTCGAATTACATAAAAGGGTAATTGGTCAATAAACTTTTGCAGACTACGACATATATTATATTTGGGTTTGCCTATTAGTTTAAATTTACTGTACCTGATAATTAGTCTTTCCCTGTCCTGATTTGATCATGTGGAAAAGCACAAGTGGAATGACAACCATAGAGAGAAATGCAATCTGATTGGGCACAAAAAGTCACGGATTCATCAATTGCCAGCTAGTGCCTAGCAGCTCTTCCATTTCAGGCTGGCATGCTTAATCCGGAACTTTTCGGGCCAGCTGTCATGCCCTGTTTGGCTCGAATCTGCAACCATTTTGCAGCCTCTACAGATCGCATGACGTGGTGTGATTTCATGGTATTAGACGAATAAGACTACAATCAAGAGGTCATAGTATAATGTTAAAGTCAGGTAGATAGTAGAGGTCATATTATAATGTTAAAGTCACAACACGTAGATAGTAGAGGTCATATCAAGTATAATGTTGAAGTCACATCACGTAGAAAGTCGAGGTCAAATTCATGTAGTTGGTCATGTAGATAGTAATAGATGGTCATTTGCGATTGTGAAGTCATTTGCACAACTGTAATCATTGCAACTATGGTAATTGTACATTTTTATTTGACCATGAAGTTTCACAGTATATTCAGGTATACTGATATCATGAAGTCAGTAATAATCAATACATACAAATATTTGACTATTAAGTATGAAGTATTACAGATTTTCAAACTGACATCAGCATTCAATTAAATTAATATTCAATAAAATCCCCGTAGTTGCAATATTAATCCTAATTTACATTCGCTTTAATTTACACATTCGTGCTTAATGTAGAATTCACCCTAATTTATAGTATTCACCTAGTCTATAGAATTCACCCAAATTAATAGAATTTACAGTATTCACCCTAATTGATAGTATTCACCTAGTCTATAGTATCCATCCTAAGTATACTATTCATCCTAATTATACTATCCACCCCAATCTATAGAACTCACCCTACTCACCCTACTCACCCTACTCATCCTACTCACCCTACTCACCCTACTCACCCTACTCACACTTATTATACTACTCACCCTAATCTATCCACCTAATTGTATTCATCTTAATTTATCTTTGCGACATCACTTCGTCGCATCTACTTAATTACTGTGGATATATTATGTAATTTAACTATTCACAATAGTTCTACTCTTATCTATTCATCTAGTTCTTGTTTTCAATGAAGGTCTGGTAGTCGTCGCCGCCGTCGACGATCCGGGTGATCTTGGCCAAAATGTCGCCAAAGTTGTTGAACTCGGTGTAGGGAATGTTCTCACGCACACAGTACTTGATCAAGTCCTTGCCGTGTTTGGCAAACAACAAGTTGGTCTCCTTGGCGGCAGACAAGTCGGACACGCCGTCGCCACAGTAGAAGAGCGGAGGAAGGTCGGAGTAGCCGTTTTTGGCGAGGTACTCGCGGATAGAGTTGGATTTGTCGTGGCCAAAGGGCGACTCGGGGTCCTTGTAGACGATTTCCCACTTGCCGGAGGCGTCGTCGACCTTGACGGCATTGGAAATGATCTCGATGTTGTCAACGGCCTCGGCACCCACCAATTGCTTGAGCAATTGGTAGATGATGGGCTTCATTCCCGAGGAGATCACCACCACGGGGATGCCCTTGGCGGCAGCCCAGTGGTAGAACTCCTTGAACCCGGGGTCCAATTGGACGTGTTTCAAGAGGTAGTCGATGCATTCGGGGAACGGCGTGGGGATCAGCTCCAACATCTCTCTGAAGCCGTCTCTGAACAGGACGGATTCCTCGAGGATGTCCTGGTTGATCTTGGCTCTCTTGGCGAGGCCGAAGCCGAGGTTGTCGGTGAGGTAGTCGTTGGAGTCCTGGAGGGTGACGGTGCCGTCCCAGTCGGTGAACACAATGGCGGGAACAGAAGGCATACTACTGATGGTGGTATAGTGTGAAGACGGTAGAAAGTGAATGGGTAGAGAATAGAGCCAATAGGGCCAGTAGAGTGTATAGTGGGAGAATAGAGCGAGTGTACTGCGCAGGAAAAGACAACAGGGAGAGTGACGGAGGAAGACAGGCCGGCGAGGGGATAGGGAGAAGATGGAAATAGAGAGAAAAGTGAGAAGTAGAGAGAAAGTGAAAAGTACAGGAGAGACGGTGAAAGTACAGGAGAAACAGTGAAAGTGCAGGAGAGACGGTGAAAGTACAGGAGAATGAACATTGTAGAAGATGTCTGGTGTAACACGATTGGACGGAACTCCACAGTGAATGAAATCCCAGGGGCATACTGTACTACAGCCGCAGTACGAGAGTCGCAGCACCACGAAACGGCCCAACAATTGGACCTAGAGATGAAATGAGGTGACAGAAAATTACTGGATAAATGTCAGTGAAAAGTCGAACTGGCGTGATTCCAGCACACTCCACCACTTCAATGAAGCTTCCATCGTCTCAATGACCAATGATCACCACTCCAATGATGCTTCCATCGTCTCAATGACCAATGATCACCACTTCAATGATGCTTCCATCGTCTCAATGATCACCATTCTCCCTCTCCCTATCCGCAGTAGCCGCACTGACGCGACACCTCGCTAATTCTGCCTCACGCACACCGGGCAATATGCTCCCCGTCACACCAGTCGCAGTAAATGTCGCAATTCCCCCTATGCCAGCTACCGTGAACCAATACCAATGGAACTGATCATTTCACACAATAGAGTGTTCTAATGTATGAATCCTCATCAATCCACATCCTTTCACTCCACCCATCCACTCATCCACCCATCCATCCACCCATCCATCCACTCATCCACCCACTCTCCCTCACCCTCCCTCTCTCCCTCTCTCTAATTGTAATTGTAGCAATCGTGTGTCGCCGACATTCTCCCTACGGCTTCAACGGCTCCACCGCCGCCTGCCCCAACTCCGATCTGGCAAATTGTCGCCTGTTCCCGTTTCACCTCCCACTTTGTCGTCGGCTTCTTTGCAGCCCGCTGTTTCTTCCTCCGCACACTTTCTCCTGCCTTTGTGGGTCCCTCTGACTCTGTTACTAACCCCCGTTTGCTTCCGTCCCGGCCGTTGTTTTGTTGCTAGTTTCTCTGGCCCCGTCAGTGCGAGCCACGCTTCTTATCTCATCTTCCGTTCCAATTGCACCAGTCCATTCCACCATCCCATAAGCGGTGCTCTTGCTTCTTTGCTTCTTTCCTACACATCCGCCCTGCTTCTCCACCATGTTTGAGAACCTCAAGGCCTTCATCAGACACGGCAAGCAGGCCAACGACTTCAAGAAAAAGCTGCCTGCTCGCTCCAAGTTTGACGCTGCTGGCGACTATGCATACTCGTCTTCGCCCGACTTGAGCAACTTCCCGGCCCTGTCTGCCGCTGCAGACGTGCACGGCAGTCCCCGTGGACGCCACCACGGCCACCACGGCCATCGTGACCATCGGGACCATCGTGAACACCGTGAACACCAGGAACATCAACACTTTGCCAACGACCATCAACACGACGCCACGGCCGCCTCTTCGGCCCGCGCCCAGGCCCAGGCCCAGGTCGAGGCCCAGGCCCGTGCCCAGGCCAACTACGAGAACCAGCGCTACCAGGAAGCCGCCCATCGCATCGTGGAACAAGAACGTCTCCAGAAGCTGAAGTCCGTCGAATACCCCGGGCTCGACAACTACGAGGTGTTGGAACAAATGGGCGAAGGCGCCTTCTCGCACGTGTTCAAGGCCCGCCACCTCTCGTCCAACCAGTACGTGGCCATCAAGATCTTGAGAAAGTTCCAGATGGACAGCGGCCAGAAACAGGCCGTGTTGAAGGAGGTCACCATCATGCGCCAGTTGAACCACCCCAACATCGTGCGCTTCATC
Organism: Suhomyces bokatorum; assembly: GCA_030568615.1. Classification (NCBI taxonomy): domain Eukaryota; kingdom Fungi; phylum Ascomycota; class Pichiomycetes; order Serinales; family Debaryomycetaceae; genus Suhomyces; species Suhomyces bokatorum. The sequence continues at coordinate 33,748 of JAJMGI010000021.1, read as the reverse complement.
GAGTTCTTGGAGTCCGACCTCTACTACTACATTGTCCAGGAGCTTGCCGTGGGCGGCGAGATCTTCACCTCCATCGTCAAGTACACCTACTTCTCGGAGGACTTGACCCGCCACGTCATAACCCAGGTGGCCCAGGCCATACGGTACTTGCACGAGGAGGTGGGCATTGTGCATCGCGACATCAAGCCGGAAAACCTCCTCTTTCAGCCCATCGACTTCGTGCCCTCCATCAACCCCATTGCCAAGTTGCGCAAGAGCGACGACCCCAACGCCAAGGAGGACGAAGGCGAGTTCACTCCGGGGGTCGGCGGTGGCGGCATTGGCCTCGTGCAGTTGGCCGACTTCGGCTTGTCCAAGCAGATCTGGGAGCACAACACCAAGACTCCCTGCGGCACCGTGGGCTACACTGCCCCCGAAATCGTCCGCGACGAGCGCTATTCCAAGGAGGTCGACATGTGGGCCATGGGCTGTGTGTTGTACACCTTGTTGTGTGGCTTCCCGCCATTTTACGATGAACGCATCGAGACCTTGACCGAAAAGGTCGCCAAGGGAGAGTACACGTTTTTGGCCCCATGGTGGGACGAGATTTCCAAGGACGCCAAACACTGTGTGTCCAAGTTGTTGACCGTGGATCCGTCCATGAGATACACCATCGACGACTTCTTGAACGACCCTTGGATGACCAAGTCCCATGTGCCTGCTCCGGCAGTTGCCGAGCCCGAGATTCCCGTCCGCAAGTCCATCCAGGCCGACCATCCGATCCAGAGTGCCAACAAGGGCGGCGCCAAATACTCCAAGAGATACTCCACCGGCAACGGCAACGGTGTGTACACACCTGCGGCACTGGCGTTGAGAGACGTGTTCGACATCTCCACCGCCGTGCACAGAATGGGCGAAGAGGCCGCGTTGTCGTCCAAGATAAATGCCCGGGCCGACCAGGACTTGCTTGAAGAAGAAGACGAGGAAGAGGACCATGCACACCACGCCAATCACCACGGCCAACACCACTTGAAGACCACGCTTAGAACAAGCCATGCGCATGCCAATAGAAAAGCCCCCCGCTATCAAAACCAGGCGATCAAGCCGCAATCAAACATGTTTGACTTGAATCTTAAGGGGGCTTCGATTCTAGAAAGAAGAAAGAACAAGCAGATTCCGGTGAAGAATTAGCGATGTGTCCGCTGGACTGGTTTCAGGGGCCTCTGGACGGTGAGTCCACCCAATCAGCTCATTGCAATGTTCTATAGTTCGTGATGTATGTATTTTCTTATATATTTATATAAATATTGTACTAATTATCACTAGGGATAGGATGTAAGAAAGAGAAGAGGGGAGTATGAAGTGGACTAATGCAAGAAGATTGGATTATAATTGAAGAATGCATGGAATGAAGAATGCATAGAATAGAACAAATTACATGATTTGTAAGGTGATAAAGTCTAATGGATCTAATGAGATGGCAATTAATAATTAAGACATACTCTAAAATTCTCATCTTCTTAAACGAATGAATAAATGTATTTATTTGGTCTTTAAAACCACCGAACTTCAATTACCAAGTCGACAATACAAGAAAATCCATCCTTCAATAGTATATTGAATAACCCAAGTGATAAATTATTGTAGAACTCTTCGAACTTACTTTCCAGAAGCTCTAAAATAATAGAACCAACAAAGAAAATTGACAAATATCCTAATCCTAATCTATCAAAATAGCTTCCTCAATTTAACCCCTACACACCCTGTTCCCAATAATAATTATGATGTCTTCTGTGAGGTGTCAATCCTTAGTTATCATTTTCCTGTACATAGAAAAGATAACATTTCCTATTACCCCAACTCCTCTCCAATAGTGGCCAATAAGGGCACCCCTCGGTGATCTTGCTATAGAAATAGGCTCAAATCAGTGCCAGCATCATTCTCTACAATATTATCGACTTCAATTTCGACAAATGTCCGAAACAGACCGTTTCCAGCTCATCCATTTCGACTTAAATCATATAATCCACTTTGCCACCACCAACCCACTCAAGACCACTAATCGGGAAAATGCCACCAAGAAACGCAAGCTCATTCCTAGATCTGACTTGGCGATTGACAATCTCAAATATAAGGATATTTTCAGCGCTTCCCAGGCAGCTCTTGACATAGAACCAGAAGAAGAAAATGACATCATAACCATCGTGGATCAGAACTTGAGCTTTGAAAATGAGTCTCCAGTAGACTTGGATGGCTCGTTGATCCTGGGACTATACGAAGAATCCGATGGAGTATACCAATTTGTCTCCGATGACATCAAGTTGTCTTATGACCAAAACGAGGATTTGATCTTCGTAAAGAACAAGAAGGTGGGGCAAGTTGCATCCAAGCTACTCATGTCCATCAACTTATTTCTGCTCGATCGCCGTCAATGTGAACTCTTCAAAACTGAAATATCTATACTCAATATGGCCAGTGCCAAGTTGCGTAAAAACGGTCTATCAGTTGTTTCTCCCATATTGAAACTGACCTTCAATTGCAACACTAACCGTGTTTTGGTGTCGATCCAATACAAGATTTTCCTCCATTGTGATATCTACAGAGTTTGTCAGTCGGATATGCTCTCAAAGTTCAATAATATTGTCCAAGATGCAAAGTTACAGACCCATACTTCCCTGGAAACTAAGCCGAGCAATGTCTCGGAGCCCGTGTCAGCAAAGCTCTTTTACTCGTGCATTTCCGAAAGTACCAGCAAACTCCCAAAATCAACAGAAGAATTCGATATACCGGAGTTAGAAACAAACCTTCTCGGATTCCAAAAAAAGACTTTAACATGGTTGCTTTCAAAAGAAAATGTAATATACCCGCATAATACCAACACTTGTGAAAGAGTTCCTGTCATTACCCAAGAGTTGATAGTACACATTGATAATTATCTCAACAACAATTCTCAAAAGAACGAAAGAATGTTTGAAATGATCCAAGTAACTCTAGACCAATTGTGCTTTGGCTGGGAACTCCTAGAATTAAATTTTGGCATCAAGAACAAGTACTATTTCAACAGATACACCTCAAATTTGGTTACTATCCTGGAGGTGTGTAGATATCTCAAAAAATATTATCATTCCGAAGACAAAGTGTCATTTCCCTTGTATTTACCATCACAGGGGTTATTGGCAGAAGAAATGGGTCTAGGTAAAACGGTGGAGATAACGACTTTAATTTTGATGAACCAAAGACCCACAGAAGAAATAAACGAGTCTTTGAAAATTCAACTACAATCCTTTGGAGATTACAAGACTATCATCACATCAAAGACCTCTTTGGTTATTGCCCCAGACTCGATTTTAAAGCAATGGGTGGAGGAAATTGTACAATTGGCTCCTAGTCTTGCTGTAACCATATATAACGGAGTGGGCAACTATCCAAAACTCAACAATAATCCTGCGTTGATTGCAGAGTATCTCCGAAAATTTGATGTTGTTTTTACAACTTACAGTGTGATATCGAAGGAGCTCGACTATGCATTGTACTCCTCTCGAAACAAGTCAACTAGAACAAGGAAAGTTCGATCTAATATTGAATCAGAAGACCAGGAGGTTTCCGGGGACAAGGAGGAGAAGGACGACGACACCCTTCTCAAAAATTACCAGGCCTTATTCCAAATTGCTTTGAAGTGTGTGAAACCTAAGGTTGCCAATTTGAAATCCACCGATGTTCAGGTGGGAACTGATTACGAACAAGCCCTCCAAGATGAAATCGGATTGGCAATTGCTCACAATAAAATACCGGAAATATACAAAACGGTGGACTATGAATCGCCATTAATGTTGACACAATTCTGGCGAGTGGTACTAGATGAGGTTCAAATGGTAAGCTCCAAAATATCCCGAGCGTTTCAAAGTGCAAGTTTGATCCCTCGATATCATTCTTGGGGAGTTTCAGGAACTCCTATCAAGAAAGATCTACAGGATCTACATTCCGTCTTGGTTTTCTTGAAGGTACAACCGTTTTGCAATGAGATTGGAAAATTCTATTGGGAGAACATAGTTAAAGGAGAAAATGCAGATGATTTTATTAAGCTTTGGACAAATTTCGCAATCAGACATACCAAGGCTATGGCACATGATGATATAAAGTTACCTCCACAAAGTAGAGTACTTTTGACTGTTCCTTTTACTGCGATCGAGCAAGACTTATACAACCAGTTACTAGAAGAATGCTTGGCAACTTTATGTCTTGATGTTAATGGTAATCCCATTACAAATGATTGGGAGCCTTCTTCCACTATTTTCGGTTATATGAGAAGCTGGCTACAAAGGTTACGGCAGGTTTGCTGCAATCCCCAGATTGGAAAATTAAATATTGGGTCAAAGAAGTATCGAAAGTCCTACAGCAGTTCTGTTCGTGGTATAGGAATGATCCAGAAGTTAAAAACATTGGAAAATTTATTAGACGATATGTTAACAAAAGCATACAATGAGGTTCTAGATGTTGAAAAGCAACAATACCAATTGTACTTGGACGTTGGTGAGTTTCACGAATTTATTTATAAACCAGAAATATCACTAAAATTCTTGCTAGTTGGATCCAAGAAAACAGAAAAGTTGATTTTCAGATTGAAGCAGATTCTAGACAAATTCATCCAGAATTATAAAGAGCATCTCCTGAAAATCGCAGGAGAAACTATCAAGTACGAGAATGATAATGAGATTGGAAATATCGAAGTCACGCTGACCACTAATTCAAACAATCAACTTCCGAAAGACGATATCCTCGAAAAGTTGGAGGATAAGATCAGAGTGTTGAGAATCAGAATAAGAAATTGGAATATCGTGTTGCATAGGTTCTTTTTCTTGATTGCTTCAGCATACTTTCAGAGCTACGATCAAGAGTTTTTGGAAATTATACAAAAGAATAGATTAAGAGATTCAAGTACAGTGCTTCCTCCTGAATTGGCTCAATTAGAAAGCGTTGATGATGAAGATTTCAAAGATCTGTTAGCATCGATGGTGAATAATCTTGCAGAAGATGAGTTCAAATTCGAACAAAAGGATTATTCCAAATCGATTAACCTTCATGAATTTGAAATAGAAGCTGATACTGAAGATGAGAGGAAATTCAAATACCTTGAATTGAAGTATTATGAGGTGGCAGAACAGACCAGAAGAGACATTTTACTGAATTCCATTGAGAATGTAAATAAGACAATTATGGCTAGAATAACAAGTCGGGGGGTCTATCACAAGAGCATGAAGTCCAACTATATCGACAATGGAGATCTCCAATTGCCTAAAACAACCAAAAGTTTCTTCATGAAAATACCAACCATTGACGTCGAGAACTTGAATGACTATCTGTTATCGATGGAGATTAAGATATTTATTGATTCCCTTGGCAAGATGATCAACCAATTGAATGAGCAAACCTTGATTATCAATGATTGGATGGAAGATTTGGTCTCTATTTTGTGCAAGGAATTGTTAACCCTGGGTAAGAAACCCAATGGTGAAGAATATGAAGAAAGTATAAAGGATCAAGACAAAGCTTCTTCATATCTTTTTGTACTTGGTCAAGTGCTCAATGATCGTTTCCAAGTCTTGAATGGATTAGAGAGCTCTGTGAAGTTGTTAACTATAAAGAAGGCACAAGAACAGCGAGAGGCAGATTTGGAGTTACAGAAAGTTAATGATACTGAATTTTTGTCAAATCTACAAGACATCAGAGAAGCAGTCAAGCCCACAGTCAAGAAGTCGTTGCAAGAGATCGTGGTCCAAATCAAAACGCTTGAAACCGAAATATTGGACAACGCTGGAAATGATGAACGTAACAATACCCAATTGCAGCTATTGGTGGAGTTGGGTTCAAAGATGAGAACTATCTACGACAACCAGAAGTTGGCCTTGGTATTGATCCAAAAGGAATTGAATTTGAACTGCAATTCCGTTTTCAATAGTCGTACAGACTACTTTAAACAATTACAGCAAATATCCGATAGTGTCAAGACCTCAGAATTTGGAATGGACAGAGATAAGCTCGATTCTTTGGAAGTCGAGAAAAAGCTTATTTATTATGCTAAGACAGCCAAATTGATTAAAGGAAAGATGAATAAATCTATTGCCAAGTTTAGATATCTCCGAGGTTTGGCAGGCGGGGATAATACAGAAGAAGATGCTTTGATGTGCATCATTTGCCGGTGTACAATTACGATTGGATCGTTGACTCAGTGTGGTCATAAATACTGCAAAGAATGCCTTGAGCAGTGGTTGAAGTCGGTGAGGAACTGTCCCATGTGTAAGTCCTCCATTTCAATGGATTCGGTATATAACTTCACCCACCATCGGCCAGACTTGAAAATGAGTAAGGTTGAAGACGCAGCCATTGCCAAAAGTGCTCAGGTGAAGAATCTCCATTCGATTTACAAGCCTCTCTCACATGAGGCCATTGAGGAAATTCAGCAGATCAAGTTGAGAAACTCGTACTCTTCCAAGGTGGACTTGATTGTCAAGCAAGTTCTCTATCTCAGAAGCAGAGATCCCAAGGTACAAATCGTCATTTTCAGTCAATGGCAGGACATGTTGTATATTTTAGGAACGGCATTCAAGGCTTCCGAAGTATCATATCTTGGTTCCTACGGAACATTGACACCAGAAGTTAGCAATGGACGCAAACCGAGGAAATTCGATTCTGTTGAATATTTCAAGGATCCCAAAAACGAAATCACCTGCTTCTTGCTCAATGCCAAGGCCCAATCGAGTGGTTTGACTCTTATCAATGCCACGCATATATTCTTATGTGAACCGTTGGTGAATACGTCTCTTGAACTTCAGGCAATTTCAAGAATACATCGGATTGGACAGACCAAGCCAACTACTGTGTGGATGTTTGTGATTGAGAATACGGTAGAAGAAAGTGTGGTATTAACATCTACTAACAAGAGGTTACAATATATGGACAACGGCGATACCAATACCGAGACCATTGAGGAGAAGAACTTGAGCAAGGTCGAGTCCATCACGTTAATGAACAGTGAAGGCATCGACTCCATGATCAACAAGGGAACTTCCCGGGGTGAAACCGTCACCAACTCTGATTTGTGGAACGCGTTTTTCAGTGCCAAACCACGGCCCGTACCTGAAGGCGTGGTCAGCAGCAGTAAATAGACAAGAAGGGAAAGAAGAGTGAATAGCGAGAATGAATAGATCAAGAATGAATAGAGCAAAAGCATGTATCACGCTCATTGCTGTATCGTTAGAAACCTAGACCTCATTCCTGTATCACTGTAGACTTCGTTGCTGATTGAACAATTAATTAGACTGCAAGAAAGCACGAGTCTTCGGTGGCAGAGTAAATTCTGCCTGTGTCAGACAATTCCTGCGAGTATTCCATCACCTTGGCTGGACTGATGCTCAACAATTGCGCCACGTACGAGATGGGCACACCTTCGGGCATGCTGGGACCGTGCTTCAAGTAGAGGTCGAAGACCTGCTCGATTTGTGGCTTGGACGCCTTGGTGTCGGCGCCGCCGCCCACGAAGAGCAGGCCTTCCGACTTTCTGGGGATGATGCCCTGTGCCTTCAAGTGGTTGGAGATGGCCGACAAGTTGTGGTACAACACTTGGTTGTGGTCCTCGACCAACGTCACCGACGCGTTCTGCACGCTCTTCTTGTCCTGGAACAACTTCAATGCGCCACCCACGTACACGTACTTGTTCAAGTAGCCCTCGAAGCGTTCGAGCTCTTCAGCTGCCGACATCTTCTCGTCATCGATCCATTTTCTGACTTCGACCGAGCCCGTGCCGTCTTCGATGGTGATGACAATCAAGTTGGAGAGGGGAACCACCTTTCTGACCACTCCTACGAACGAAACCATGCTCAACTTGACGTTGTGGATTTCGAACTCTTGGTCGGGAACGGGCTGGTTGGCGTCGTTGAGTTGCTTGATTGTGACGGGAGTCAAGCTCTGGCGCGTGCCTGACTGTCTCTGTGAGTTTCTGTCGATGGAAAAGCCGCCATTGCCGGCGTCCAGGCTGAAATCGTCGTGGTCCATGGTGTAGAGAGATGAAGTGAGACGCGTCTGTTTATAAGGTCGTCACGTGGAAGACAGGAACTAGAGGGATATGAAGTTGTGAAATGACAGGAATAATGAGGTTTTGAAATGGACAGAAAGATGAGGAAGGAAAAGAAAGCTTTGAAAGAAGGAGAAAGAAGGGGATGATGGAATTGTAGAAGAACTTAGATGAAGATTGTGTTGTTTAGTTAGACGCCAGCTCCTGAAACCGTGCGTCACGTGACACAAGCAACACAGTAGAATACACACAGAAGACACATACAAGACACATACAAGGCACATACAAGACACAGAGTAGACGCAGAATAGGCACACAACACTACAACAACGAAAGCGCCAGTACAAGGTAAACTGCCACTTCCACACCTATCAATCACACCAACACCGTCAGTCTCTCACGTGACTCCATCTATCCACCTCTCTCTTCTTATGGACCACATCGACTCTGCCATTGCCGGCCTGGACTTGTTCGACCGTCTTGACCCCAAGGACGTGGCCGAGGTGGCCGCCGCCAACGCGCAATCCATGGCCAACGTGTTCCATTTGAACCACTACACTGCCCTGTCTCCTCATCCAGACGCGATCTCCAACCATCTCCAGTCACAACTCCCGCCACAACTCGACCTCCCAAGCTCCGAAGGCCGCCAAACTCACGAATCCGTACCTTCTGGCCACGAGCTTTCCATTGGCGTGAACATCGACCTGGTTTTGCCGCTCCATTCGCCGTATACACCGCCCTCTCCCCCTTCTTCACTCCCCCCAAACACCCCAAAAAGCCCATCCCGCACTACACGCCCTACACGCCTGCACCTGTCCCACTTCAACCAGTACAATCCCAGTGCAAAACCTCGACGTTTGGGCAGACCTCGCAAGCACCAGGCAAAAACACCCTCGCCTTCCGACAGCTCCAGCCGCAACTTGAGCCACTCCGTCGTCTCCAAGTTCCGCTTCGACAACCAACCCCTCCAAGGCCCCGGCTCGCGTGGAGGAAAGACCGACCGCGCCGTGCCTCGTGGCAGAATCACCATGTTGAAGAAGAAACAATCGACGTTGCCGTTTGCCGTGGCAAAGAAAGAGGATGAAAGAGATGAAAGAGATGAAAGAGGAGAGAAAGGGGGAAAGGGGGAAAATGGGATAGAACACAATGGTGCTAGTGCTAGTGCTGATGCTACTGGGACTACTGTTGATGGTCTAGACTCTGTCAAGAATGAAAAAGATACAAGTGGGAATGATACAAATGGGAATGTTGATACAAATGGAGGTGTTGATACAAATGAGCGTGAAAATGGACTTGACAATGAATTGAAGGAAAAATCTTCCTCAAATGTTGGTACGTTGGACTCTAAGGCCCCTTCTCCATCTACTCCGGCACCTCCCATAGTTATTGACCTTTCTGAGTCGGCAGATTCCAATAATGACGACACCGACGGCCGCAGAACCAAACGCACTCGGACCCCATCCAAAAAGGCCGAGGGCTTCGACGAGTCCGACGCCTCTAAACAGGCTCCCAAGAAAACCAAGCCCAAGCCCAAGGCAAAGCCCAAGGCAAAACCAAAGCCTAAGCCAAAACCAAAGGCAGAATCAAAAAAGAGATCTAAACAAGAAGAAACAGGCGCCAAAAAGCTCAAGACAGGAAAACTCGTCTCTACCTCCAGAACCACCGTGTTGAATGCAAGCCACAAGATCTCGCGACAATTGCCTGGTCCCTTGGTCGGGTTGTTCTACGACCTCTACGACGACAACGTTATCGATGCCGAACAGAACAAAAAGGCAAAGGCAGAACAAATTGCATTCGGATTCCCTGTGATGAAAAGTCCGTACGCGTCCGATATCCTCTTCATCATCGAGTTTCTCAACAAGTTTAGGCACATAGTGGGATTCCCTGACATTGGCCCAGAAGACATAGAGAAGGGCTTGAGCTTACCCTCTTCGGACACTCCACCCAGCTCCAAATACACCGTCAAAGAGCCCGCCAGTGATGAAAGCGAACTGGAGCCCATTGATCCCTCATATGTTTCCCCCAAAATGAAATACTTATTCCTCAAGTTGATGGGAATGGTCTTGAACAGAAAGAGAGACGTCACCTCCCACTCAAGTGCAATCTTGGAATTGAAACCTTTGGTTCTTGGCTTGGGATTACCTGTGGAATGGAGAGGCAGCGAAGCTGGCTATGATGAGTTCGAGGACGAAATTCCCGGGTCTCCGGTAGACCCCGAGCATGCAGATACTGTGGTGACCAGACTCTACAAACAAGGCTACTCGATTCCTGTTTACAATCCATTCCCCATGGCGGAGTTCGAGCAACATGGCTTGGCGGCCTTAGAGCCCATTGATAGACTTGTGATGTTGCGTATATTGGTGCAATGGAGTTTATCGACGTCGGAAAGTTTGAAGAGCCATATCTTCCAAAACTCGCAGAACACTGACATCCCTGGTGACAAAGAAACATACTATGCGGCCAGATCTGTGTTGAAAGGTTTCAAAAATGCCATGGACACCAAGCTTGAGGCTGAAGCAAAATTCAACAAGAGAGAAGACGATGTCAAATTCATTGATCCCACGTCTGATCCGTTGGAGCATTGCTTCAGAATCAGAATCCACGAGCAGCTCGTTGGCGATATTGGTTTCCATGTCGGACGGTTCTACTTGTGTAGAATGTCCAACGGCAATAATGGTGGGCTTGCTTCCACCAAGAAAATGAACTCTGTTTGGAATGGACAAGCTAGCTCGGACTTGCCTTCTAGTTTCAAGCTCTATGTCCAAGATGTTCATGAGATGCTTGTGGATTCTTTGGCTTTTGATGGGGACGAATTTGATGCTGGGGGAGAACAGCTTCCCAATCCAAGAAAGCGTCCTGATACGTCGCAACACTGGTACGAAGTGGCCTCCAATATCCAGGAATTGTCTTCCTTTGTGAACTTTTTATCCAGAAGGTTGGGTTACACCAGTACTGGAGAAGATGATGTTGTTCCGATGACATCCCTGGTGTACCGGCCCTTGCTTAACTTGTACAACTACTTTTCGGGCTTGCTTCCACTCTTGATAAGACAAGACCAGTTAAGCGGAGTCCTTACTGAAAAGGACGAACCAAGAACTGCCCGCCTGAAAGGAGACATCAATTACAATGATCGTACGGCAAGCAACTACGGCATCTTTGAGGATGGAGAGGAAGAATTTCATGGAGAAGGCGAAGAGGAGTATGAAGATTATGAGGAGGAGCCAGCGGCACATTCCGATGATGATTACATGGATTGAACCGTGTCTGGAAAACTTGTAAGATTATAGTCTGTAACATAGTGTATACAAAGCTAGATGTAGAAAATGTTTAGGATCATTTATTAGTAATACATAAGAATTAGAAGGTGAAGGGTTTTAAAGTCTATTGGAGCCTAACAAGAGATCGATTTTGTCTCTGATCAAATGCTCGTTTTCTTCAAAGTATTTGGCCCGTCTGACCACCTCTTCGTCATACCCTTCGTCACTCTTGAGGGCCTTCAAGGTTTCTGCTTGCGCTTCGAGCCATTGCTCGATAAATTTCACTGGATCCTCGCTCAAGGCCCTGTAAAAGCTTTCCTTCAAGCTGGCATTTTGCAAGGTCACAATACCCAAGGAAATCTTGGCGTTCAACTTCTGGATAACACCATCGGCCTTGGTGAGGTTGTCAAAGGCCAATTGGTTGAAGGTGCGGAGGTCTTTCTGCACCTTGCTGAGATTCAACGGAAGCTCGATGGGAATATCGAGCACCACCTCGCCCAAGGTTGTGGATTTTCTGGGGTTGATTTCATAGTCGATCAAGATTGGCGTTCTGGGCTTGAAGTGGGGCTGCAACAACTTGTAGAGGTCGGTGAACTTAAAAGTATCCACCTTCAAAAGGCCCTTTAACACTGGGTCGGATTGCACCACCGTGAGGTCCTCGGTTTCTGAATCGTGGTTGATGCTACCGTCGTGTAATCCGGCTGAGGACACGGCAGGAACCTTGGTGAGGCCCTCGGTCTTCTTGATCAAGTTCTTGTATAACACGTATTGCCAGATCAAGTAAATCAACTCTTGCTGGGTGGACTCGTGTCTTCCGGTGAATTGGGCCATTTCGTCGCTGAGCTTGAGCCGGGCAGAATGGCTCTTCACCAAAATGGCAATCTTGGAGTGGATGTTGAAAATACCAGCTCTCTTGATATCCAAGCCGTCGAAGGTGGCGCTGTTCATGTTTCTGGAGAGGTCGCCATTGTCGCTTCTCCATTCCACGATGTTGGAGGGCGAGTTCTGCAAAGCGGGATAGTCCTCGTTGGGAATGATGTCGATGGAGATGCCCGACAAGAACGAGCTGAATTTGAATGCTTCGCTTTCGCTGCTTTCTTTGTTGTCCCTCAAGAATCTGCCCTCCACACGCAATGTCCAGCTGGCCTCAGCCTGGGGGTTGGCCAAGGGCTTGCCTTGTTCCATCAGTAACTGCTTCTGCCATGGCTGGTTCTCACTGGTGTTGTAGACAAACACACGCAAGATTCCCGTCTCGCCCTTGAAGTTCAGGGGGTGAATGGTCTTTTGTTGAATGGCCTGGAAGTCCAATGCTTTCCTGGATATCAAGATATCCACTCTCTTTTCCGCTTCCTTGAGCTTCTTGTACTGCTCCAAGTTGGGCACCTTGTCGTACAACGAGGAGGGGATCACCGTTTCTGTTGGTGTGTACGAAACCACTGGGGCAGCAGCTGCAGACTGCCTTGGTTTTGCGTTTGCTCCAAACTGCTGGCCTTGTGGAATAGGAGGCATAGTGAGTAGTCAGTATATAAACAGCAGTTTCTTTCGATATATGTTGTGGCCGGTACACGACCGCGACTTGTGCAGTTGGTATACAGAGAGGGAGGAGTTGGATGGAATGGGGAAAAGAGGGTATGGAAGGAGAAGAAAGGAGGCGTATTGTGTTGATTGTGGTGTTGGGTTTATTTGTGGCGAGTTTGAAAGATTTTGGAAAAGAATGGCAATTTTTGCAACGATGAAAATGGAATGGTTGGAACAAACCTTGTTAGAAATACGGGAAAAGGGCGTTTTTCAACCAGTTTGCTATTCGAATTGTATTGGAGATGTTAATTGAAACATATGGAGCGTGTTGGTGAATTTTTGGGTTTTGTCAACACGCCTGAAGCTAATTATTTTCATCGACATGATCGAAAAATAGTATTGAACACAACATCTATACGCCCACTATTCACGAAAAGAAAAGCATTGATACTTGACACTTTATGTGTATCCTCTACAGTACTTAATCTCTCTGGACTACAAAGCTGTATTAACTGTTGACCTCTTTCTAGTATACTCTTAAGATTTGCGACAAAAAGATTGCACCCAAAAATACATAGGCCAGAATTTGCAGTACTAACTTCAGTGCATTGTGGACATTTCACGTGCACTACAATCCCTGTTAATCTGCTTTTCTTGCACCACTAGCAAGGTTTACCGTTCTACAAGGCTATTTGACAAAGTCACGTGCTGTGTTCCATAAGTCCCTATTCCACCACAGAACGCCACCAATTGCAGTGAAAAGTTGGCCAGACTACTTCAACCCTATTCCACCTGATCCATTACCTTCTTTCCAGCTGTTTCCCGTTCCTCCTGCCCCTGGGTGCCCCAGATCCGTCCGTGTCGTGCGACATTGTCGCACCACCAAACAGCTCACATTGTCAGCAATGCAGATCGACGATCAAAGTACATCTTCTCCCTGTTTTCAGCCCGGAATTGCTCGAAAGAAGCTCCAATGTCGGATCCGGTGAAGAAGTCACCGCCAAGAACCGGCACAACCACAAAAGTCCACAAAAGAAAGGCCAAAAATGACACTTCCAACATCATTAACCAGGCTTCCCAGTTGAAAAATACCCACATGAACAAGATGAGAAGGAGGAAACGCGATTTCCTCCGTCGTATCAACTACGGCTACACATTGACCGTGGTGGTTCTCCCCTTGTTGGCCATCTTGTCCTTGTTGTATTGGGAACAGCCCATTATCTGTGCCAAAAACCCCACCTTGTACTTCTCCATTGCATACTTTCATTTCACCATGTTGGCCTTCACAAGCGGCTACCACAAGTACTTTGCCCACAACACCTTCAAGGTGCAGTATTCCTTGGTGGAATACTACTTTGCCGTGTTTGGAAGCAGCATTGGCTTGGGCTCCATTCGCTGGTGGGCTGCTTTACATCGTGCACATCACCAATTCACTGACGACACAGACAAGGACCCGTATCTGATCAAAAGGGGCTTTTTCTGGGCCCATTGGGGCTGGTTGATCAAAAAGCCCAAAGTTGTGGCATTTTACCAGGAGTTTGTGGAGCAAGAATTCCCCAAAAACGCCGAGAATCTCAGGTTGGTCAACGAGGCAATTGATGGAGAACTTGAGTACATTCAAGACGAAATGGAAGAGGACGACCACGGGGAGCATGTTCAGAAATTGCTCTTGTGGCAAGAAAAATACTACTACTTGCTCTTCTTCATCACCACGGTGGCTATTCCAGTCATTGTGACTGTTCTCTTGGGAGACACCGCCGCCCATGGCCTCTTGTATCCAGGAATACTAAGAATGTTCTTGTGCCAACAGGCAATGCTCAGCACCGAGTCGGTGTGTCACATGAAGAGCATCCATGTGTCGCTTCCAAACCAGCCATTTAACGACAAGAATTCTTCGCAGAATTGTGACAACCCGTTGGTTTCTCTTTTGACCTACGGCCAGGCATTTCAAAATTACCACCACGAGTTTCCCCACGACTACCGAGGCTGCTCGTCGGTGCTAGCATTCGATCCATCCAAATGGTTCATTTGGACGTTGGATAAATTGAACTTGGTGGAAGGGCTCTGCCGGGCTCCAGCTAACCTCATTGCCCAGTTGAGAATACAGCAACAGCAAGAAGTCATCAATAGAATGAAGAGTCAGCTCAACTGGGGTACGCCCATTTCCAAGCTTCCCAAATTCACCCCCAATGACTTCAAACGCATCATTGCTTCTTCTTTCAACAAGGACCGCATTTACATTGTGATCCAGAACATAATTCACGACATAACCCCGTTCATGGACCAGCATCCCGGAGGTGTTCCTTTGCTCAAGGCGTCGCATGGCAAGGATGCCACCAAGGCATTTTATGGCGGTGTTTATGGCCATCTGACTGCTGCAGTTAACCTCTTGGCCACAATGCGTATTGGAGTTTTGGATGTGGGCAACGAAGAGGAGGTGTGGAGACGAGTGGTCAGAGAAGAGGGCGATGTGGACGGCTCTTCGGGCCGCAAGATGCAAGCCTACCGAACGGCGGAGGCTGCATGAGTTACGATGAACTAATGAAGTATCAATTAATTAATAATATTATGAAGAATGTAGAATGGAAGCAATAAGAGTTATGACTTTCGCTTCCAAGTGTTATGATGCTACCAAGTGTTATGACTTTCGGTTCCAAGTGTTATGATGCTACCAAGTGTTATGACTTTTGCTTCAAGTGTTATGTCTTTTTGCTTCCAAGTGTTATGACTTTTGCTTCAAGTGTTATGTCTTTTTGCTTCCAAGTGTTATGACTTTTGCTTCCAAGTGTCAAGACTTTTGCTTCAAGTGTTATGACTTTTGCTTCAAGTGTCAAGACTTAATGCTTCCAATTGTTATGACATTTGGGTCAGATAACCCTATCGATGCTGCATGAACAAGCAATGAAGGAATTAATTTGTATTATTTATGAAAAGTGTAGAGTTGAAGCTGGAAATGTTGTGACTTTTAGGTCAGAAAACCCCGTCAATTCGTTCTAATATCAATGTACCTTCTTGGATACCATAATATCTTCAAACGGCGTATGTAATGTGCATATAGAAAATGCAGTAATGATATGGTAATGGAAATATCCTAATTGGTGAATTAGGGTACGACTAGTACCATACTATACACCATCTTCTTCCAATGCAACCAACTCCATAGATACTACTTACTACATTCATTAATCCCCTCTTTCTGACTCATTGGTGGCATCATTTCCACTTAACTATAACTTCGCACTAACTTTTCACTTTCTTCTTATCACCACCATGACTCCAACCCTCTTTCACTTCAGAGATTACCGAGGTGCCACCATAGAAGACTTGGATATCAAGCCGGCCATTTCCATCAACCCCACGACCCATCTTCAGGAGGCGTTGGAGATCTCGTTTGAACATGAGTTCACTTATTTGCCAGTGATTCACCAGACCAATAGAAAGCTTCTAGGCGTGTTAAATATCGAGGATATCAAGAAGAACGCCGAACAAATCAGGAAAAGCGGTCTTGCACCCCTCACCAAGAACTACATGATCTGGTTTTACCAAAAGGCCCGTGAACGGTACGAAGCAGAGACGGCTCAACAAGGGTCCAAGACACCATTGAATTCCACCATAATGAGACCCAGATCTGCATCAGAAAAGAAGTACTCGGTGTTGACGCCGTTGAGTCCGCTTGAGGACTTGGCTGCGTTCTTCAATCTGGGCCAATACTTCGCCATTGTCACCAATGGCGAAGGCAATTTCGTCTATGGAGTGGCCACTCCAGAGGACCTATTGAGATTCGAGAACTCCAGACCAAAATTATAGCAGGCTATTGGGAGAATCGTACAAGAGAGAGATAACTAAAAGAATTAATGAATCACTTAGAGGTGGAGAAGGGAAATAGAGTGTATAGTAAGACATGAAGGAAATTAGAGAGTAGAAAGGTGGTTAATAGTAAGGTCAATGCGTGATAATTAAGATCAGGTCCATTTAATAACACATTGCATTTAATAGATAAATTGCAAGTCATATTGCATTTAATAGTCATATTGCATTTAATAATCATATTGCGTTTAATAGATAAATTGCAAGTCAAGTTGCAGTTAATGGTCACATTGAAAGTCAGAAAGCACAATAGTCTACATTGCGTTCAAGCCTGAACGTTTCGTTCAAGCCTGACTTTAATTATATCACTTTAATTATATGTATTATCTGTAGTATTATGGGATTTCTAAGGTCAACTTACCGGTGGTCTGTTGCGACTCAAGTGCCTTCACAGCCTCGGCATAGTCCTTCAACGCGTAAGTCTGGGAAATTTCAAAGTCCAACTGCTTCAGTTCGACGGCATCAAGAAGGATCTTGGTGTAATGGTCCCATTCTTCTTGGGTGTGGACGTATGGAGTCACTTGGGGTCTGAGAATAGTAATATTCTTGGGCGAGAGACGGTTGATGGACAATGGAGGAACCACTCCCGAGGCGTTACCGTAACTGACGAAAGTGCCCTTTCTGGCCAACAGTTCGAAGGACGCTTCGAAGGAGTCCTTTCCGACCGAGTCGAACGTTGCAGCAACACCCTCGCCGTTTGTGTACTCCTTCACCTTCGCCACCACGTCCTCGGTCTTGTAGTTGATCACAAACTCGGCTCCCAAGGCAGAGGCCAGCTTCAACTTCTCGTCGGTCGAGGAGACAGCAATGACTCTGGCGCCCTTATTCTTGGCCAATTGGAGCAACAACCGACCCACACCGCCGGAAGGAGCCCACACCAACACCAAATCGCCCTTCTTGATGTTGTAGGCCTCGTTGACAAAGGTCAACGCAGTCAAGCCCTGAAGAAGAATCGAGCCGTAGGTCTTGAGCTTGTCCTTGGAGACGTCAGAACCCAACTTCAACACCTGGACATGCGAGTCCGAGATCTTGGTGTACTGGGCAAAGGTGCTGGGACTAAGGTAGGCCACTTTGTCGCCCACCTTGAAGCGAGACACCTCGTTTCCCACCGCCACCACCTCTCCACTGGCTTCACGGCCAAACACGTAGGGAAGCTTGGCTGGGTAGATTCCCTTTCTGAAGTAGCCCTCGATGAAATTGATCCCGGCGTAGGCATTTTTCACCAATACGTCGTGGGGTCCAACTTCGGGAACGTCCACATCCGCGTACTTGATAGTGTCGTAGGCTTCACTGACGCCATCAATAAGGATGACCTTTTGGGATTTTGGGACAGACATTGTTTTTAGTTGATGCAATTGGTGCAATTGATGGTGTTGAAAGTAGTAGAACAGTCCTGTGCTTGTTGCAGGATCACTCAGTGGCAATTGTTGCTTCTGGCGATAAGTTGCAATTTATGTTCTGGGGAAATTAGTAAGCGTGGCTCCACACCTATTGGCCCCATATCCACAGTGGAGAATGGAAACTAATGGAAGTAATAGGGGGGAACCACATAGGTGTTAAAATGGGATGGTATTACTAAGGATCTGACATCAGTGGTATGGGGTATTGTGGAATCGGGTGGCAATAGTGTTTCTAATGTGGTGAGAATGAGGTCTCAATGAAGACAACAAGGGGTGAGAAGGAGAGGAGGTGAAGGAGGTGAAGGAGGCTCAGTTGATCAGGGAAAGTGTTTCATTCGAGACAGAGGATTGTAGCTGATTTGATTCGAAGTTTACTGAATAGAACCAGTGTTGTAGAAAAGGAGTGTTTTGTATTTTTATTGACGCTCAATTAGAAATGTGCTGCAAAGTGTGCAAATATTACAGATCCAATGAAGGTATTAATGATTTATGACACACAGTGTGAATACCAGTGTCATTTCACTAGATACTGGATTTGGGCTCAATGATTCCAAATTATATTCCCATTTCATGACAGCCACACTTTCACTAATGTATCTAACCTCAATCGTCATATACTGTTAATGAGCTCTATGTTCCTGGATAAGTGTAATTTGAAATCAGGTCTTTAATAGGAAAGTCGATAACTAAGGCGAATTGTTCGAAATGGTTCAAGAATGTGTTAGAATAGTATTTCACGGTGCTTTCAGTAGCTATAGAATTCGTGACATGGCATTACCTCATTCATACTTTACGTCGTGTGCGTACATTTCATCAAGACTATCTATATGGGTTGACATTGGTTCTGTTGCAAATTAGCATGTGGTATTAACTTGCACCTAGGTAAAATTATCAAGTTAATGTCAACTTATTCATGATGCTGGATTATGCATATTAGATGATTTGAGATTTATTCCAGGGATTTACGAATAAGGATGGCCTGGAATAGGGTCTCAATTTTGCAGCCACAATTGGATACAATTGGAAATCGCAACACTCTACGTCGAGGAAGGTTCACTTTTGAAAGAAGATATCTAGCATTGGATCCAATAGATCAAATACGATTTGAACTCGTGTAAATTATTATTTTACTTCTTTTAAGTATTAGTTTTGTGGGCTTTGCATTAATTTCAATTCTTTGAGAAAATTGAACAAAATAGTGGAAGAAATTATATCAAGTATTTAACACGAAAATTCCGTAACTGGAGCGTCAACTTGAGCCTGTAACTATTTATATACGTTAAAGATACTATGTTCATCCTGTTAGTATTTTTACAGTATATGATAATATTCTAGCAATTCCTTCGGATATAACCTTCACTTACACCAATCCTAAATTACTACTTTAAGGACAAGCTATTATAATTATAAACATTCTTGAAAGTCGCATCTGACATTATATATTGATACGATTTCCATAAATAATACAGCACCAAACCGATAATTCTATATTTGTAGAAGCCCTGCTTCTTCGGTTCCCGGTACATTTTAATCTTGCATTATCTGCCCTTCTTGGATTTTTTCTTGCCTAGCAAGTTGTTGGATTTGGCACTTTCGGCAAGCACACGTTCCACCTTGTCACCGTGGCGTGTTTTCTGTTGACGACCCGAGGGATCTTCCTTGTATGCATAGGCCACATTGACCTTGGAATTCATGAGCGACTTTCCGTCCATTTTCTCAATGACCCTATCACTTGTGGCGAAGTCATCAAACGTCAAAAAAGCGTAGCCTTTGGACTCTCCATCTTCATTTCTCTGGATCAAAGGCGGACGGATCAAAGTTCCAAACTTGGAGAAGGTGTCGTGGAGGAACGACTCGTCGATCAACGGATTAAGGTTGTTGATGAACAATTTGGCTCCCACGTCAATGGCACCCTGGGATCCCTTATCTCCATTCTGTATATTGTTCTTCAGCTGGTCGGTTTTCTTGAGTTTTAAAGTCTTTTCATAAAGTCGTATACCTCGAAGTATCTCTAACACGTAATCGGCATCTTCGATGGTTCTGAATTCCACGAATCCAAAGCCCTGGTGTGTCTTTAACACCCGGTCTTTGGGCATGTTGAGTGAACGGATTGGCGCAAATTGGATGAAAAGTTCGTACATTAGAGCCTCGGTAATTTGAACGTCCAAATTCCCAAAGTAGAGCGTGGCCCTCTGATTCCTATCGGAATCAGGGCCCCTTTTTAATGCAGTAGACATGAGTTGTGGAGTTGAAAGTTTAATGTATGTAGAGCATCTTGAATGCGATGATATTGGGTCGTGCACTTACCGGAAATGTGCTTAATGGGTGCAATAAAAGTGGAATCTACAGGATTATTAGTGTAATGGGAGTGTTAGGGTCCTGAAGTGGCCCTTTGAATTTATTCTATGCTATAAATGTTCGGACGTGTCCTGATTAGGAATTTCTGCCGCCGTAAATTGTGTTGATGGATCAACTGGCTCTGTAATGCTTGTATGTATCGTATCATCTGTTTGTACTGTATGATCTGTGGTGGGTGCTTTGGAAGAAGATTCTTCTGGTCCGCTATCGTCGCTATCATCATCGGAATCGTCCGAGTCACTGGAGCTGGAATCCGAGTCGGAACTTGAAGAAGAGTCCGAGTCCGATTCTGATTCCAGTTCGAGATTATAGGCTTCCCTCTCCTCAACTATCGATTCTTGTGGGAGCTCTCCCTCCTTGATGTATATTGTAGGATATTCCAATACGATCTTATTCTTCAATGCTTCCGACAAGGAGGTGCTGCTGTCCAACTTGATGGCCGAAATGTTGGCCTTTTTGCGACTGAGAATATTCTCAAGGTAAAAGCACAAGCTTTCCTTTTCCACCTTTCCGATATTGTTGAGTATGTTCATCGGCACGGCATCTTTGACCACAAGGCCCTCTTTAAGTCTGTAGCTCAAGAACCGCGACAACTCCTTGTTTTCTGGGCTCAAAAAGACCCATTCCACCGTCCAGATGAACGTCTTCGTCTTCTTGTCGTACCCTGTCTTGTTCGAGACGTTGCGGTGCATGCCCACAGGCACTTGTACCACCAAAGTGTTGTCCCGTTTGACGATAGTGGATGGTTTGTGGGTGAAAATATCATACACGGCTTCAATGCGCTTGTCTTCTATCTCCTGGTTGGGCTTGAAGCGCTTGTTGGGCCTGTTATGGGCATGGCTGGAGCGAAACACGTTCTTAGCATTGAGCTTCACGTCCGACTTGCCCAAGTTGATGCTGCGGTCCACGCTCAAAAGGAAGTTGTAGTCTCTATGCAAATGGGTGGAGTCTTTGTTCAAGTCATTTCGGGTCACGAACTTGGTCAGATCCACAACTCCAGTACATTCAGTCTGGCGTTTGTGGCGCTTGATGCATTCAATGGAACAGGTCTTGATGCGACACGCAGGACACGTGTACTTGTAGTCATTGACGAAGCATATGGAACACAAGGTCTTTTCTGTATCCATGAAGAAAGATATGCAAGAAGGAAAGAAATAGTTGTAGAAGTTGTAGTTGTAGTTGTAGTTGTAGTTGTAGATGTAGTAGTAGTATGCGATGAGTGTGCCTACTATTACGCGCGTCGCAGTAATTCTCCGCACTAACTAGGAATTTTTCAATCAGTAAAAGTGAAAAATACGTCTCCAGTAAGAACGCCGATATCACCATGTTTTCCACCAGCGGGAGAAGCGTTTTCGCCAGATCCGGACCTTCCTTGGTCAGAACGAAAAAGAACACCGCCAGACTTCCCGAAAAAATTCCCGTCCAACTCTTGAAAAACGTCCCCAGTGTCGGTGTAGCTGGAGAGATCATTAGAGTCAGACCAGCATACATGAGAAACTTCTTGCACCACAACAACAGAGCCGCGTACGTTCTCAAGGGTCAGGGACCCAAGATTCCAGTGGTTGAAAGAGCCGTGGTGGAGGAGCCCGAAGTCGTGGTGGTGGAAGAAACTGTGGAGGCCGTGGCCAAGTCCACTCCAGAGAAGGCCAAGGCCGGTGCCATGTCCTTGGACGAGTTGTCCAGTCTTTTCAACACCATGAAGAATAAGAGATCCAAAGCATCGACTTCCCAGCAGAGCTTCACGTCCAGCTCTGAGGTGTCCTACACCTTGTCGGAGTTGAAGGAGGCCATTCCCAACCCTTACACCGTACAGAGCGCCTTCCCCATCACCAAGGAGTATTTCACTTCGGCCATTTTCGACTTGTCTGGAAACCAAGTCTCCGTTCTGTCCATCAAGCTCAACAAGGACAAGACCGCAGTGACTGAGATCACCGAGGCTGGCAAATACAAGTTGATAATAACGTCCACGGCCGAGAAGAACTCCATCACCGTTCCATTGATTATCAATTAGGCATACTTGTATATAGCTATAATGACAGTTTGAGTAAAGAGCCAATGTAGAACGAAGTGAGTAGTGAGAAGTCACATTATATTAATTCAGTCATTAAAGAAAGATTTGAACTATTTAAGCTTCCTACTCAATTTCATAAGCCTTTTCCTTTATCACTTCTTTGCATAATTCAAATATTGTGAATTATACTTATTAATATTTCACTAGTTGTAAAAAATGCTGAAATAATAAATGTAGATTATAAAGAAATTATTCACTTAAAACTGGTGATAACTTTTGAGAGGTCAACACACACTTCTTATGTGTGTCACTTCTTATGAAGGAAATCATATTATATATTATCTCTTTCATTATTCCTTCCTTTATCTAACCTCCTCATACCATTTTAGACCCTTTGTACCAGGACGTAGTGTCTTGCACATAAACTAGATGACCATATTGTTCTAAATACCATTATCATCGCTCTCCCTACTTTAATGCCTTCGGACTTGCGATTCACCGCCGCAAGTTCGTCCCGAATTTCCAAGAAATCCGTCCTAGGGTCCCCTATAAAGAAATTACTGAAAGGACTCAAGTTCTTTCTGGACCATCCCAAAAGAGTTCCAGTGCCATCGAAAGATGCCAAAAAGAGTGGCGAAACACCCAATGGAAGTCCCAAATTACGCCAGGACTTGGATCCGCTAACAGTTCTGGACTATAATGTCCAGCTTGACTATCAAATTTCCTCGAAAGAAAACATATTGAATGGTATCAATACCATACTCAATAACCAATGGTCAGAGTCTTCGAAATTGAACCAAAGATACCATTCGAACGCCACCAAAGCCGAGCTCAATTATAACATGGAGGCCTTGGTGTTCCTGCTTAGCGGTTTGGGTCTGTCTGCAAAGGCCGACATCATGAAATATCGTGCCCAATTACCTAGTGGCCTTGTTTCCACCACCCAGTTATACTCCATGTATGCACAGCATGGCAACACGTTTGTCGATCGGAACATCGAGCTCCAGATCCAGAAGGGCTTGATCCGCAAGTTTGTCATAACAAACGCTTCTCCTGTCATTCTGAACAATACTCAAAAGTTCCAGAACGGAAAAGTCACATATGGATTCGAGAATATGGAGGTTATTTGCATGTCAAAGTCCTATTTCGACATAATAGACAAGCACAGGAAAGATATCGAAAAGTCAATCACCGAAGAAATCCCCAAATCCGTCAAAGTTAAGAAACTTCTCCATATTGAAAGTCTCCAGAATTTCAGAACTTTCATAGAAGAAAATCCCACAGCCATGTTCATCAGCAACGAAAGTACTCTCAATAGGGAGCATCTATCCATTCTCGTGTCGTATGGCCTTATCACACTCACATCTAATCATTTGAACGAGATTGAGTCCCATCAGTATTCCATTTCCTATCCTGCTTGTGGAACGTACTTGAAACTCATAAATGCTGGAAGAGTCTGGCTAGTCAAACTTTTAAGCAAGAACAAGTATAAGGAGAGTTTAGAGGAGCAGATATTGAACAAATGGGATGGCACAAATATGTTGGTGACGAAAATGAACAATTTTCGAAAACCGTTCTATGGTTTTGAATTAAAATGGATCTTGGCAGATGCTTTGGGCGTAGGTCTACTTGAGGTATTCAATACTCCAGTCGGGCGTGGCTGGAGATTAACAGGTAAGGTGTAGGTAGGAAATCTAATAGATGTATTGTATTATGTACCAACATTAAACTATAAGGTGACAAGATATTTATAAGACGTGGGTGTCCACGATACTTGCAACTAGAATTACATTCTAAGCTTTTGCTTCTTTTGTTGCTTCTTCTGCTTCTTTTCCATGGCCTTCTTTTCCAACTTGGCTTGCTCTTCGGGAGACAACTTTCTCAATCTTTCTCTCTCGGCCTTTCTTTCTCTGGCCTTTTCGGCCTCAAGCTCCTCCTTCTTGAGCTCCTCCTTGACCTTGTTGATCTTGGCAATCTCGACTTCTCTGGTCTTGACGACCTTCTTCAAGGTTTCGGGTCTGAAGGCGATTTCCTTGGAGGCCAACTTGTCGATCAAGTTGAAAACAGCGTCCAAAATGGCGTTCAATTGCTTCAATTGCTCCTTGTTCTTGGTAACGGTGGTGGAGATGACGATTCTTCTTCTAGGAACCAAGTCGTTCAAGCTTTCAGGCTTCTCGGCAGGCTGGTCGGTAAACGCGATAAAGTTGATGAAAGAGGCCCCCTGGACGGTCAAGGCCTGCTTCAATTCGGTGGTGGTGATCTTGTCCTGGAACTCGTTGGCTTCGCTCATGTACACGAAGGAGTCGGGCAAGTTGGACGAGTCGGAGGTCTTGGTCAACGACAAGTAGTAGTTGAACAATCTGTGGTCGTTCATGCCCAACTTGGACACAATGGCGGCGATGAAGTTGTCGTAGTTGGCCTCCTTGCTGGGGGTGACGACAATCTCCACCTTGTCGACGGGGTACTTGACGCTCTCGGTGAAAAACGACATCAACACCTCCAACAACCACACGAAGAGGTTGTGTCTGGGGACCAACTTGAAGGTGATGTTGGTCTTGGCGATGTTGACTCTGCCGGAGGCGTAGGAGGAGTAGTTTTCCGAGGAGTCCTTGACGTAGAGCTGGTTGGAGGAGACTCCGTACTGGAAGAAGTTCTTGGAGAACGACTCGTTGACGCCCTTGAGGTAGGCGGTGACCAACGAGTGGTTGTAGATGTCGCCGGCCTTGAAGAAGAGGACAAAGGTGACGATGATGGCCAAAGTGAAGGCCTCGACTCTCCATTCGAAAAGCTTGACTCTTTGCAACAAAGTCATTTGGGTCAATTCTTCGACGGTGTAGTCGGTGTATTTCTTGGGACTGGCGTTAGTTTCAATTGATTGATGAAATGGACCAACGGAGGTCGCTACTTACACATCTTCTGCCAACACACGTGCGGCAAGGGCCAAGGACGTCAACACAGCAGCCAACATGATGAGAGTGGTGTGAAAAAATCGACGATATAAAAGTTGAAAAGTAAAAGTCGCGGGGTTTAAATTACGAAAGAGTGGCAATAGATTGAGAATGAATGGATGGATGGATGAATGAATGGATGAATGGATCAATAAACGAGTTGATCAAAGAGGAAAAGGACAGTTGAATATTAGGTCTAGGACCACGATGGATCGGATTGGTTAGAGTTTGGAATATTAGGAGAGTTAGCGTGTATTTTTAATTATAAGAGACTAAGGCAATGTGGATAATTAGGTGAGAATGGCCGCGAAATCTACGGCATCTATAGTAGGCTATGTCGTCACGTGAGATATACGACAACGGACTTCTCCCATTCTGCTTAAAGTTCAGAGAGCAGCAGGATAATTAGAATGCGTACTTTTTAGAAGAGAGTTTGAGATTCGTAGCATGTGAGGTATGACAAAGTAGTACACGATATCTCCAAACAGTCCATAATTATTGTTGTTGATGAATATTGTCAAGACTGCATTATTTCCAACAGCCGTGTGCCATAATTGTGCTAACTACTTGATTTAGCATATTTACATGTCTAAAATTATATCTGCTCTCATCTGTGCAATCTCAGATGTGTATTCCATCTCTGCAATCTTATATGTGCATTCCATCTCTAGAATCTCATATGTCCATTCCATCTCTGTAATCTCATATGTGTATTCCATCTCTACAGACTTCTCATATTCATTCTTTATCTTCACATAATATTTCCATGCTTATTCTATCTCTACACTTCATATTTCATGCTTACGGAACTTTACATAATTTTCGTTGCATTATTCCATTTCTACACTTCATATCCATGCTTTATTAAATATCTACACTTCATATTCCATGCTTATCCTAGCCTTATACCTTGCACCTTATCACTTTCTCTTCTTCGAATTGGGCTCCTCCTCGGTCGGCTGGTAGTTCATCATGCCTTCCTGGACCGCAGTCCGCACAAGGTCCCTCAAGCCCTCCTCGGGATTTTCGCTATTCAAGATGCTCTCGATCATCTTGCGCCTTTCAGCCAATTGCTCCTCGGTGAGCTCTGCCTCTTCACTTTTACTAGGATCGTTTTCGAAGATGTATCTGATTTCATGGCCGTCAATGGTGCCAGGAGCAGGCAAAGACGACACAAATGCGTTGGCATCACTGGCATCGCTGCTTTCGACGCCTCCATGTGCCAAAGTTCTCAAATATTCCCCCACTTCAGGGAACTCGTCCTCTTCTTCGATGTAGTCTGCAGCAGTCAACCCGTCGCTGTTCTTGATCTTGTGGTCGGCTTTCAACGTTTCCACCAAGTACTTGGCGGTCTGGAGGTCCTCCACGTGGTGGAGAGGAGTGTCGCCTTCGTTGTCCTGGACATTGACGTCGCCTTTCTGGTCAATCAAGTACTTCAACAACTCGCAGTGACCGTAGGACGCAGCTGCGTGAATTGGGGTGTATCCGTTGGGATCTTTGGCGTCAGCGGCAAATGCACCCGAGCTGACGTATTTTTCAACCACATCTCTTTGGTTATCGGCGGCAGCCACCCAGATATTGACCATTGTGGGAGATGACTTGATGAAGCGACATTTTACAGAGATGGGGTGGGAGCGACACCTGTGCGACATTTTATGGTGATGGGAGCATGCGACATTGGTGCGATATTATGGAGGTGGGAGCGACATTGGTGCGATATTATGGAGGTGGGAGCGACATTGGTGCGACGTCTCATATTTCCATTATATCCAAGACGACATTATCAACACGATCATACACCTCACCTCTCTTCCTCAAAATGGGCTCTTCTGACCCCGAAACAAGCGTTTCGGCTCCCGACAAGTTGAGCGGCTTCGAATGGTGGCGCAGATCGCTTCTGTACCGCACGGGCCTCGGCATGGACGCCGCCGAAAGACGCCAGTTCGAAATCGACTTCCAGGCAAAACAGGCGCCAGCACGCTGTGAACTGTGTGTGGAATGGCGGGACTGGATGCTCCAGTACTCGCCCTCAGTGAACTTCATGATGGACCACGTGCGGAAGCTCAGCAACGACCCCACGGCCATCTCCAAGGACAACATCATCTGTGATGTCTGCGACGACATGAAGGGCGGCGGGTTCCATCCAGACGTGGGCATTCTTCTTTGTTCGAACTGGCTCCGCAGCAAGTGGCAGCTCGAGGACGTGTTGACGCACGAGTTGGTGCATGCGTACGACTACTTGAAGTTCGACGTGGATCTCCAGGACTTGAAGCACCATGCGTGTACCGAGATCCGGGCGTCCATGTTGAGTGGCGAGTGCCGCATGTTCAACGAGATCCAGAAGACGGGTCTCGGCAACTTTGGCTCCAAGTTCCAGCTGTGCATCAAGCGCAGGGCCGTGCTTTCTGTGTCGGCCAATCCCGCGTGCAAGGACCGGGAGACCGCCGAAAAGGCGGTGAATGCGGTGTGGAACTCGTGTTTTAATGACACTCGGCCGTTTGAGCGAATCTACCGTTGAAGTCATAATACTGGAACAAAGCTGCATAATGCTGGAACAAAGCTGAAATAGATGGCATAATGCTGGAACAAAGCTGAAATAGATGGCATAATGCTGGAACAAAGCTGAAAATGGCATGCTGAAAACAATTGCGAAAGGATGTCATAAATTGTGAAAATGCAGAATTAATTGGCATGGAGCTGAAGACTGGCATAATGTGATAACTTAGAATAATTCTGATAACTTAGAATAATTCTGATAACTTAGAATAATTCTGATAACTTAGAATAATTCTGATAACTTAGAATAATTCTGATAACTTAGAATAATTCTGATAACTTGGAATAATAGTGATTACTTGAAAAATGATAGCTTGTCTTGATGCTGATAACTTGGAATAATTATGACGCCTTGTCATTTACCGAAATCCTGGAATAATTCTGAAACCTTGTCATTTGCCGAAATCCTGGAATAATTCTGATGCCTTGTCATAATGATAGAAAGTGCAAATGGCACAAACACTGAAATCTTGTACATAGAATCCTCAATCATTGGGCAAGGCTACAAATCCGCCTCTACTGTCATGTAGTGCGGCTACTACGGGGCCGGGTTTGGCGGCACCGCCGTTCCATCCTCTTCTATGATGAGGCTAAATAGACACGTTTAGTTGGGTCGCATTCCCGTTCCGTAGTAACCGATAGCAACTTCTGGAATCTATAAGTACGGAAGTCCCGAATAGTTTATTAGATACACTAATTCAATTATCAGCTAATAGGTCAATATCCGTACTTCACCACTCTACCAGCTGATCCTAATAATTCATACAATACTTGACTAGGGAGCAATTACGCTGTTGCTTCGTTCAATCCTATTTCTAGGCTCAATTACACTATTGCTTAGTTCAATCTTATTCTTTAGGCTCAATTACACCACGGAGCCCAATTACACCACTGAGCTCAATTAAACTACTGAGCTCAATTACACTTACTGAGCCCAATTACACTACTGAGCTCAATTCTATTACTTAGCTCAATTACACTACTGCAATTACACTACTGAACTCAATTACACTATTCTTCAGCTCAATTACACTTACTGAGCTCAATACTACTTAGCTCATTTCTATTTCTTGGGCTCAATTCTTGCTGCGTATCAATAACACTATTTCCGTTCTTTGATTCCGAAGAACTCCGGCAATAATAAACGGCCCTATTATTGAATTGTCGAATTATCCATTTTCCACTTGACACATACAAGTTTGCTCACCCCTCAACTTTTTCAGTTGCGGTTCCAGAACAACTGAAACGAGACCAAAGTTCCAGTGATTCCGACAACAAGGAAAAGAACTAGAAGATTGCGTTCTAGAAACATCATTGAACCTGACTGTTTCTACTATCATTCCTGACTGTTTCTATCATTTCTGACTGTCTTTCTACTTCCATCTTTAAGCTCTCATTACCAGTCCTAAACTATCCATTGTTCGTCTCTCATTGCCACCAGTCCTTATCCACTGTTCATCTCTCGTCATGCCGGAAAGAAGCAACACCAAGGACCAGCTCTCCCGCATTCTGAACAGAAACGACGGAAGAAGACGGTCCCTTATCATTGGAGATGAATACGATGAGTGTGGTTCTGGCTCTGGTTCTGGCTCCGGTTCGGACTCGGAATCGCCTGCCAAACCTGGCGACATTGGCGACGCCACCACCCACAAACAGCTCATCCACACCATCCACGAATTGAACCGAAACACCGCCTCCAGATTGCGCAAACGGCGTCCTGTTCCAGGCAAAAGCGACGATGCCAAGTCAGAACAAAAGCTACTGGAAAATGAAGGGCTGAAGGAAAAGGGTAATGAAGGGCTGAAGGAAAAGGGTAATGAAGGGCTGAAGGAAAAGGGTAATGAAGGGCTGAAGGAAACGGAAAAGGCAGCAAATAAGGAGGATGGCTATTCCAAAGAACTTCTTACGGCCAAAGAACGCTACACGTCCCGTTTTGGGGACATTAAATTCTATGCTGTGTCTACCACCATCTTCGACCTGCCCCAATTCAAGAAGTCTGACGGCTATGGAGTCTACATTCTCTTCTGGTTGGGCATCGGCTTCTTCATCTTGAAGTCCTTGGTCCACTATTACGTCAATAACGACGAATCCAAACCCATTTGGAAATGGCCCATTGTGAAGATCTTACGTCAGGACTTGTTCAAGGTGGCATTGACCGACTTGGCCATGTACTTGTCCACCTATACGGTGTATTTCATCCAAAAGGGCATCAAACAAGGCCTCTATCGCTGGAAACCCGCCGGCTTCTACATCCAGTCGGGCTTCAGCTTGTCGTTCTTCTTCTTCTGGTTGCACTTCGCCTCCAAGAACTGGATGGACTACACCTGGATCGCCAAGGTGTTTTTGAGTCTCCACAGCTTGGTGTTTGTGATGAAAATGCACTCGTACGGCTTCTACAACGGCTACTTGTGGGGCATCCACCACGAATTGAAGTACAGTGAGTCTTACCACTCTCGGTTGACATCTGGAAAAGTCAAGCTTCCCGAAGGACTCAATGAAAAAGACACCATCGCCACCCTCGAGGAAAGCATCCGTTTCTGCAAGTTCGAATTGTACTCACAGGCCTACACCTCGACTATCAACCTGGAAGGTGTCGAATACAAGCCCAACAAGTTGGTGGAATTTCCGGGAAATATCACCCTCTCCAACTTCTTCGAATACTCCATGTTTCCCACGCTTGTCTACACCTTGAACTTCCCCCGAACCCCCAAGATCAGATGGTTCTACGTGTTTGAGAAGGTGTGTGGAATTTTTGGCATTTTGTTCTTGATGACCACCGTGGCCCAGAAATGGATATATCCCATGGTCCAGGACTGCTACAGGGCCCGGGAACTCCAAGGAATGGAGAAGTTTCTCCGTTATGTCGAGATCTCCTTGGACATTATTCCACCTTTTTTGCTTGAATACCTTCTCACTTTCTTCATGATTTGGGACGTCATCTTGAACTCCATTGCAGAGCTCACCCGGTTCTCGGACCGGGACTTCTATGGACCTTGGTGGTCCTGTACTGACTGGTCAGAATTTAGCAGAATTTGGAACATTCCCGTGTACAAGTTCTTGTTGCGTCATGTGTACCACTCGTCCATCAGTGCCCTTCATTTGCACAAGGCTCAGGCAGCCATGGTGACCTTCTTGATCTCGTCGGTTGTGCACGAGCTCGTGATGTACATTATTTTCGACAATTTCAGAGGCTACTTGTTGTTGCTCCAGATGAGTCAGGTGCCCATGATCATGATGTCGAGAACAAAGTTGTTGAGAGACAAGAAGGTGTTGGGCAATGTGATCTGCTGGTTTGGATTCATCACTGCCCCTAGTGTGATCTGTGCCTCCTACTTGATGTACTGAGGCAAGAGTGAATAATAAATTCAATGTATTAGTCTTACGATGTGAGTAGTGTGAAATATTTGGAATGTATGTTCAGGAAATATTCTTAGACATACTTAGAGCGACGAAGAAGTACTAGAAAGTAAAGTAATGTTCAGGAAATCTTAGACTTTGTACTTCGTGTGATGAAGAAGTACTAGAATGTATGTTCAGGAAATCTTAGACTTTGTACTTCGTGTGATGAAGAAGTACTAGAATGTATGTTCAGAAATCTTAGACTTTGTGCTTCGTGTGATGAAGAAGTACTAGGAAGTAATGTTCAGGAAATACTCTAAGAGTTGTTGTACAGTGTGAATAAGAAAAAACTAGAATTTATGTTCAGTTTGAAGAGGAATCCATTGAATATTGTGTGTGAATTGGAAATACTATTAGACATTGTAATCATAGGATGAAGATAAATGCTCTTAGACGTAGTAATTATGGTGTGAAGAGGAATACACTTGAAACATTAGAATGCATGTTCTGTGTAAAGATAACACTCCCGCTTCGGTATACATGGAGAGTTGATCTATTGATCCTTAGCATGAACTCTTCATGATCTTATGGTATTAATCCCAATGATGCTATATTTAATCTCTCCTTCCTTGATACTTATTAACTCTTCATGATTTTATGGTATTAAATCTCTCCTTCCTTGATCCTTTGATTAATTTTTCATCATCTTATTAAATCTCTCCTTCACAATGCATGTCTATGGTGGGGTTAATTTAGCCACCTCCGCGATGGAGATCAATGCCTTCAACAATAATGATGAAGTATTAATTCAATACAATAAGTATGTTAATTAACTTCTTCGACGATATCATGTGAATAATATCCATACAATATGAGTAGTGTCATCCCTGCTAAGTCTAATGTCCCTATCTATTGTGTACCTGGGACCAATTTCAATCTATCTAAGCCATCGAATTATATGCCATAGAATTATATGCCATAGAATTATATGCCATAGATTTATAGCCATAGATTTATAGCCATAGAATTATAAGCCTAGTAGCCGTGGTATTATAGGAAGCAAGATTATGTGAGATGAGCTCTTGTAAACCGGTGGCTTATTTCCATACTACAATTATTATAGAAGTAAGGTGAATATACTCGGGATGGAAATATTTCTCTAACTTCCGAGGCCGAAAAAGTCGACACAACTGTCCAGAAACGTAGCGATGAGGTCGGTTCCTAAAGTATGGCTTCAGTCCCATAAGGGAATTTTCATCACTGCATATGCAACAGAAAATCACAAATTACTGGACAAGGAAAATAATATATCTAAGCCCAAGTCTGAGATTTCCATGCAATCCAATGGGGAATGAACCAAAGCTTCTACGTGCGTACGTCGCCACATGCCTGGTTCTGCTGTGTCAAGTTATCCAGAAAAGAGGTGACATTTATAGGTAGAAATTGCTGAAGTGTGAAGGCTCCAGTCGTGTCTGATGCAAGAGCCTATCTTGTATCTATTTGTTTCCCAAGTCGTACCCCTTCTCAATCAAGGTGCGTGCTCCTATCTGCGTCCACTACAATGTGTGTGTGTTACTGTGTGTTACTGTGTGTACTTCTATGTCAGTGTGTGTTCTGACTATTCTGCAGCAGCTCTCTTTTCCCTTTTCGTACCTCCCACATTACGTGCGTATTTATTCCTCTTTTACTGACGCATGCGTTTGTTGATGTGTTGGAATCTAGATTTCCCGGAACGGAATTTAGTGCGACATTTCTTACCAGTTAGGAGCACATGTCGTAATACCAAATATAGGGAGACTGAAAGTATAAAGAATTAAGTATAATTCTTTATTAATGGTAATGTGAATGAATAAGGATAGGGATCACTCCACTGATGTTTCATCCCTTATTATAATCCCTCAATTGCTGCCCATATATTCCGAACTCCGCTCACTCTTTTCTATATAAAGAGGACACAGATTATGCTTATAATGTCTGTGCTGGTTTTAGTATCTTAGCAATCTCTAAATATCTATTAGTTACATAATACATATTGAAGATTTAACTATTATTAGGTCTATAAGTGGTTTACTATTACCAGAAATCTGAATATTATTACTTACGTTATAAATATATCTGGTATATCGAGCTAATCGGTGCCGCCACTACCAACATGATGCACTATACAGTATTTTTCTTTCGGATTTCGCAATTCTGAAAACTTTCTACTTTTCTCGAACCGAATCTTTGGTTGGTTGGAGTGAAAGAATTCCCCATCAGGAAACAAAAACTGTGAAGAAACTTTGTAAAGTATAGCTCTACTCCATTTTTAACATGTATTCACAATGATTAATTTAATTCCAACTCTTCTTTTTTCTTTGCAAGCCTCTGCTTTTATGTGCACCAAATTCCATACAAAAGATGAACTCACCAATTTAAAAGGGTTCGCCCATTTGTGCGATAGCTTG